>JASANC010003710.1:0-168310 GCA_030248135.1 Theristus sp. LFF4_11
ACACACGCACACACACAACCAAACGCAAACGTGTATTTTCACTTTGAGCAAAAGTGCAGGTCGACGAAGTTCCGAGCGCTCTGATCCCCACATCAGCGTTCGAGGCCGGGGAATTCGAGGCGTTGGAGGTCTAGAGTGATCGTTACACCCGGGGAGAACACTTCACAATGTAGTTAGACATGGAACTATTCACGATAACTGAAACACGATAGTTGAATATCACGTGTTATCTATCATGAGCAGTAAGCGGTGGCTGTGTGGTGTGGCTCATATATAACGTGTCGCTCAGTATTTCTCCGATAAAGTTTATGTTTTATCACAAAACCCGACTTTTATAAAGGGCGCAAAAAACGCACGAAGGCAACAACACTAAAATACCAACCAAACTCTATTATTTACCACCCAGCAAGCGTCGGCTAACGGCTGTGTTTCACCAAACGGCCTCGTAAATTTTTCCAGCGCAAAACTGCGTGTCTTTGCGTGTCTCAACGCAATCAAACAAAATCAGTTATGCAAAATAAAACGTACCATCAACAAGAATTGTCTCACGAAGCTTCATTTCCAGCTAAAGAACAGCAGAACGAAGCAAAATTCAATTGCGTTAGGTTGATACAAAGGCCACACGGACACGGTAGCGGTGAAATCTTGAGTTGGGGGTAATAACGAGACGAAGATGCGAAGTTCAAGTGGTGTAAATAATGATGTCATCCGATTGGAAACTTGTGAAGTATCGTTTTCAGTGAATTTCTAGCACTTTGACGTGATGAGCTAGCACGGAAAACGCACTACACATATGCAGCAACGGGAAGTTGCAACAATAACAACTGTATAAGACTGCACGTTACAATGCAACGACTGCGATGATCAAGTTCAAAGTCGCAATCACTGAATTTTTGAGCAGTTGAATGACAATGGGTCGCCTTTTGTTGAATAGTTTACGCAGGCAGTCACGGAAACGTTTCTTTTGACAAACCACAACGCAATCAGTCCCGATTTTTTATTGGTACAAACGCCTTAACACCTGTTCACTGATGAATAGGGGTGATACTCAGCAACAAAGTCAGACGGCCGGGCTGAGCACAACGACGAATGCACTCAACGTCTCAAAGCGTTTTCTCAGCCAAGTGCGGCACACTTCAGTGATAATCACGGATGCAACAGACGATGAATCACAAATATACCGGTGACTGTGATGTTCGCAAGTTTCTGAGAAAGACTCGATTTCTCAAGGCAGACCGATAGAAAACGGTGTGCTGGTGGGTGCGTGCAGTATAACGTCTGAACTGACAACAACTGCATCACAATCATCAATGAGAAACAAACGCAAATAAGGATAGAGACGATGACAGAGGTAGATGTAGCACGCATGTTCGATTCACGGTCAAAGTTGTTGCACGACCACAGGGGATGTCACCACCACCACAACTTTTTGTTTCGTCGATGCTGTCGAAGTAATTCTAAAACTACAGCAAAAACATTCTGCGACGAAGAATGCTCAGAAGACTCGTTTCTGGTATGAACATTGTTTTTCTATACATTTCACCCAAGCTTCCAGTTTTTACAACAATATCCTTTGAGTTCCATGCAACTCTGCTAATATGCACGACGCTGTACGACAGCTACCCTGTACATCAATCCACGCCAAGTACAACAACCAACGGCAAACACACGCGCACACACTCCGATTACAAACAAATAAACTCTCTCGGCCACGGTGCAGGCGCAAGCCAACACATCACCATAAGTGGATATGAGATTTGCGTCCGAAAACCTCCGCATCCAACCGATCAACAAGCAAACGGCCGTGCAAACAGTGCGAGCAAACAACATGACCCACAAATTGTTGCGTCTTGCTCAGGCCTTCGGATGCGCTAGACCTTCGCGCAAAGTGACCTTATGGGGAGAGTGAAGAGACATGCGGATTGAACGTAACACTATCAGCATGCAATCACCAAAGTTGCACGTTGCTTGTTGATTGCTTCGCCAAATACACTTGCACTTTCAAGTAATTTTGAATTCTATGAAACCAACAACAAGAGCAACAGTAATAATCAATTGATATTCGTTGACAAACACGATGAGCGTACAAGCATCGAACGACCTGACGTATCACCGACTCGGAAACCAATGTCCAGAGTTCGTGATCGATAAGCACTGGATTGAGGTGCGCATTTGCTTCGATTTTCGGGCTCTTGAAACTTGAAACCGGCTTGAATGAATGGTGGACAGACATTTGAACATGAACACAAAGACACGTAAGGGGGTACACGCTGTAAAAAATACCACAGAGTTTGAGGTTCAACCCCTGAAAGGCAAGCGCAAAATCAATCGGAAAAAGCGACGCCAAGCCAAGAGGCACCTGGAAAATGTTGACGATCGTGTTCTCACGTGTGCTTGTTGCCGTTGACAGACTAAACTAAACGCTGTCGCGTCCGTGCGTGCGCCACGCAGAACAGGCTGGTTTTAGTTGTTTGCGACCAAAGAATGAACGTTGTGTTGTATTGCGCCTTTGCGCACATACTGCGCGCAAACAAATTGCGCCAGCCAATAGAAAAATAAATTACAAAACAACCAGCGCTCGATTTTAGGTAAACATTGAGAAGTAAAGTGAAATTGTTTCTAGCAAACAACAACACTTAGGCATTATTGCTGTCACTCTGCTGTCATGTAGTGGTAAAACTGGTTGTATGTTTCGCAAACTGAAAACAACGTAAAAACGATGGCCTTGTTGACGTGCTCGAGATCGACTATGCTTGACACTGCAAATAATACTAGTACCGGTATAGATATTTTAGGATTATAGTACCCATAAAAAATGGTGTCTATATGTATTATCTTTCATTTTGGTTCCGAGACTTAATGCGCGCATAGATTTCAGGCATGACGCGGGAATTCAAAATTGGTAAAGTGATCCGAATCTCCTAAATAGGGCGCCGGGTCACTTAGGCTGTTTTTAATTGCCACAAAAAGATTGAAATTAGTTTCCTTTCGACGTCTGCAAGCGCATTGAGTCTCGGAACAAAAAGAAATGATAACAGCGAATACGTGCAAACACACCCACACAACGAGTCAGCGCCCTATTTCAAAAAGCGTTAAAAGCATTGAACCGTTGAACAGGCTTTGATGTTGATTCATTGAAAAAACCCTTCAAAGGCCTTCAAAAACCTGACAACGCAACAAAAGAGAGCTGAATGGAAGAAGGAGGACGGATGAGATCAATCAACCCAATTCGAATTCAAAAAATAGGTGGTCAAAAATACACAAAAATGAACAAACATTCGGAATCAGATGATGTTTTTAACGTTGATATTTTGGAAAGCCAAATGTATCAACAGAATAGAGCTAGATGCCAAGACTAGTCAGCAAAAACCGACAAAAATGCAAGCTGCGAGAGAGCTCCCTTATTGCTTCCAGATATTGAGCCAACAAGCAAATCAGCTTCTGTTGTCAAAGCACAGAGATTGACACAAATGCCCAAGCTTTCAGCGCATGTTTTGGGAATATTCTCGAACATAAAGCAAAGCAATAAATGTGAGCTGGCCGAAAGAAGGAAACGAGCCAATAATAATGCCAGTGCAGTGCGCGCGCGCTGCAAATCCAAACGGCAAACATGAGCGAATATGCTCGTTGAAATGCATTTACGATGAGGCGATGACTACACTGTGCACACGTTGATTGACAATGTACCTCAAATTACAATTACAACCCACAACACCGAAATATTGTGCGCAGAACACTGAGAAATGTAATGTACTCATTGCAGCAAACGTTGATAAGAGCAATTTTAGTGCATGAATCGTTTGCTTTTTTGAGTTCAACTCGACTGCGCATCGATAAAGTAAAGTTTCACAAAAACTTCAAAATTGCAATGCTTGAAAACGTCAAATGACTGTTGCTGACGATGACGCATCTCAGATGGCAGATTTTTTTACATTTTAACTGATTGCACAATGAAATGAGACGACACCGTTGCGCTGCAACAAAATGCACAACACACGTAAAAAATAGCGTGTGTTTAAACAAAAACAACGACGAAACAATTTGAAAACAGCCCAAGCGGCCACGCGGACGCGGACGTGCTGCAATAATGCAGATGGCATGCTGATTCATTTTTGCTGAATGATCACAAACTAGCAAGACTGAAAAGCAAACCAAAACGCGCCATTCAAACGTTTTTTTCTGGTAACCAGGTTGGGTTGGCTAGAGGGGCTTTGGAAATTTTTTTTATTATTTTTATTCGTTTAAAAAAAAAATCGTACGGCTTCATATTTAAAAGTACATGTACGGTGGTGGTGGTCCACTCCACTATAACACAGGAGGGGCGGAGTCTGGGGTGACAGTGCACGTGCACGCGAGCAGAACACACAAGAAAGGCAGAAACGAAGAAAAACACAACAAAAAGGCAGAGTGCAAACATTGGTTGGCTTTGAGGACACAGAATTTGTAAACGAGGATCCGCTTGCGGAGGTGGGATCAGGAATTGCTTCTTTTCTCTTCTGTTTTATTCTTCTGAGAACAGAAAGTCTGACAGATTGGCTTTCAGTGTTCACTGATGGAACCAAACAATCTAATCAAAACTCTGACCGCCGCAGTAAAACCGAACAATGTTCCCAGGATAGAATGCAAACGACCACGAACTCACGTTCACTTTTTTTGAATTTTGTCATTCGCGTTCATTTGTTTGTCATTGCTTCAAATTGTTTTTTGAATTGGATTTTACTTTTCTGAAATCGGTGGAAGCACCGAAGCAGGACCCAAAAAATTAAAATCATTCTGACAACTTTTGAATTGTTCTAAAGTTCCAAACACAGCACATAAATTATTGAATGCAGTTTCCGAACAGAACGTTGTTTCTCTGCTGAGGAAAGAGGCCAAATGCAAATGCACAAGCACTATGTAGCAAGCAATCGTTTCGATTTCACAAGCCAAATTTATTTCTTCAATCAACAACCAATATACATGGCGGCACAGTTGAATTTAAATAAAACAAACACAGTTTTAAACAACAATAAACAACCCAATCATTACATTCAACAAGAACAATCACTGCACTTCGATGGCGGTTTTCACGGACATTTAGATTGCTAGATTCCGTCCAAAAACTTGCGAATCTCCAAAAATAGGTCTGACGATTTGACTGATTTTCCGATTTAGAGCCAATAACCACGCAGCCGTCGGATTATGACCCATTATGATCAATTTCTAAATGACTATGCAACTGAGGCAAACCTGCATTAGGTGACAAGTTGAAGTTCGTTTTCGAAGTGTAATATGTCCAAAAAGAAAACAATGTGTATTTTTAAAAACTTCGATTTAATTTTCATCCATTCAATTTTCCGTTGCACATTTTCCGACATCTCCTGTGTTGCCACAGATATTTTGTTCATTTGTGCCTCAGCTTTTCGCTCGTTCAAAATGTGCTTAGCTTTTGGTGGCCACCAGATTTGCTCCTTCAGCATCAGGTCTTCCAGCTCGCGTTTATCGCAAAGATTCGACCTAGGAAAGAAAGCTAAATGACTCGAGTTTCTGAGAAATGACAAAACAAAAATTACTGCTTTCTGTGCAGGCTGACGCGCGTGCGTTCTGTACAGGCATTGCTGTGGAAGCGGAGTTTACCTGCACAGATTGCATGCATCACCAACCAATCAGCTAGTTGTATTATATTATATAGATGGACTGTACTTTTGAAAGAACGAGCAACAGATGCACTCTTCGAATAAATCACCAACATTTCATGCACACAGTACTCGCGACGTGCCATGTGAAAAAAAACTCTCGTTGTGTTGAGATACCAGCAGAGCGTGGCACCGAGCGCAAGGACACAGGTGTACCTGAAAAAGGCAATGTCCAGCGTTCAATGGCTCATATCAATTTAAAAAAGCGCGCGTTCCGCTCTTTAGGTGAGACCAGAAAACCAAAAAACTGGCAATGTCGACCGATATAACCAGAAACAAAGGAATGGTGAACAAAAACAAAGAATCTGGCAGGTTATGTATAACGATGGGCTAGGGTGAAGTGGGGCTCAAAACACTAATGCCCCCCCATGTCAAAGGCGAGGGGCCTCTTGAGAGAGTCAGGGCCTTCGCGAGGGTTCTCGCGACAACGGCGGCATACGGAACTCTAATCTATCCATCATTCATCTGACCTTAATAACCATCGTATTTGACTGATAGGGAGTGTAGCTGTCAGCCCCATATAAAATGAATGCCTCTTACATGATGGTGCTAACTCCAAGCGAACGAATTGCCATGACCGACAGACCTTGGTGTGCGCTCAGCAATGCAGTTGTGCACACTGGAAACAGGGAAAGAAATTTGGTGAAACAACACGTTTATTGAGTGACTAGCTGATTGGCTGCGCTTTAATTCGGCGCACGGATTGGTTGCATTGCTGCATAGTGTGAGGTCCGTTACACGACCAACTTCTTTCAAACCCAGAAACTCTCATAAGTTACAGTATTGTTAGTAATTCTTCCATGCATGCAACAGTTAAGCTATTTTATTGTCATTGTTCAACACTTTTATTACCATTGGTCACCATTTACAACCATGCATTTACTCACTGTGCCAACAGTTTTTCGTCATACTTTACCTGCAACCTGCTACTGCTCTCACGATAAAAGAGAAAACCAACATCGTTTGGAACGCGTCTCGTGGGCAGAAGTAAGAACGAAACGCCGTAACGCGTCGAAATTAGAACGAAATACGTGGTGACACCAGCGCTCAGAAACGCTGCATTGACGTGCCGCTTTTCAATCTGGAATAAGAAGATGAAGATGAAAAAAGGGGGTAAAAGAAAGGAGTCGGTGTGGACCTGGAATCTGGATCAATAAGCTTGAACAATTCTCGGATCTAAATTGAACTGCATTGGTTCATTTCAATTTGATATTTTTCACACCCAAATCAGACGACCTGCTCAGCCAAAGCAAGCTTTTTACTCAAGTGGTTCAAGAGGGACACATCACTGATGAGGCCACCCTCTTCTGCATATGATTGTTGGCCAGGCCTACAATGCAGAGAACCATCCTACAACTTGGGTTGATTTCCAAAGCTCTCGTTCAATTGTTTGTTCTTCTGAAAACTCACTCTTCACCACCGTTGCACGATCATACGTCTCGGACGCTCTATCGAACTGCGGCGTAATTGCCAGCGCTGTTTTGATGGTCGCCTGCGCTTGTTTGGGTAATTGTGCGTTCAAGGTGGACAGACGACCGAAAAACGAACGGATGCGTTGGTGCACGCAAGCAGGATGGCGGACCAGGTTGCGCGCGTGTTCGACTGCTAAAAACGGGAGATGGAAATGGTTTTTGGCGTCGATTTTGTTTTTTTTGCTACTGACTAGTTCTGTCTGACGATTTGCTTATATGTGAGCTTTCTCTGTGCAAGGTGAATAATAATGTTGCGCAGAGAGACAAACACACTGGTAACATTCACGGTGCGCAATGTCGTTATTTAGGGCTGCGCACATTAGTACCCCACAGCGTCGCGCGGGTATGATCGGGATACAGGAAAAGACAATGTCAAGACTGGGGTTGCCGCGAGTGCCGTCTCATTTGTTTCGTCTCGCGACCACCCTAGTCAAGACACAACCGATCGAAACCTACCCCGTCAGTTTTCACTCTCCTCGTTTTATTGTAACTTGCAATCGCACTCTTCTAAATTAAAGGCAATCAGCTGATTGGTTGGTGGATCACACGTGATGCATGCTTTTTGTACATGCAAGCAATGCTGTGAGGTGGAGTCGGTCCCGAACAGAACGCATGCATCACGTGATCACCAACCAATCAATCAGCTGATTGCTGATTGCGTATAAGAGTTCGACCTGACGTGGAACTCACCATAACACTACTGAACTGCAAGTCATGTTACGCTTGTTGCCGAAAATCGTATGTCACAAAACCAAGACTGAGGCAACCGCGGAGAAGAGCCATGATGGCCAGTGCCGCCAGGCGCCAGTCACTGGAATGGAACCACAAATTTTCGCGTTTTACAATTTTCCATTAAGGCTCTATGTACTATTTTACAAACGAACCGGCCACGGGCCGTGCCCGCATTCGCAAAAAGCTGGTGCAGTTCTTCAGACCGCAGCATAATATATCATATCGTCAGTCAATGATATCAAATCATGCCATTTTTATTCACTTTGAACGACTTGCTTGTTTTGTGCCACGTTTGGTTTGCCGCCGCCCAATTTTTTTTGTCGCGTCGGGTGCTGGTCACTCGGGTCGTCGTCGAACAGAGAAACGAACCAACCACCACCACCACCGACATTCGAGATTCATTCGACATTCGAGTGATCGAGTCATTCGACATTTGCGTGAAAACGAACCAGCGTCGTCGTCGTGTTTTCCAGAAACCAGACAGCCGTAGAAATTTTGGAACTTATGTTTGGCTTGGTTAACGTTTACATAGAACTTTTTGACGTTCTGTTTGTTTTTTGTTGTGTTGTTGCAATGAAAACACCCGAATTCGGATTTCTGATACACTGCCAGACAATTACAAACTACAGACAAAACTAGAGCGTGAAATATCAAAAAAATAATTGGAGCTATTTTTAAATAAAAATACCAACCAAAAAAAATCGATTTTTTTTCAAACTTAAAAAAATTTGAAAAATTTTTCTTCTAATTTGCTCTGAAAATTCGATTTATTTTATGGCATAATTTTTTGAAAGTTCAAACCAAGTTTTCTTCCCAACTTTGTGTGCTTAGGTACATGTCATTATTTGGTCATTTTGACCGACGTACGTACTCCATGTTTTTCGATTTGGATGACTTCTAGGCATACCGTATTACCTCTAATAAACCCCCATGGGGGTTTATTTTTTCAGCGACTTCTGGGGGTGGGGGTTTATTTTTTGGGGAGGGAGTTTATTTGGGGGGGGGGTTTATTTTGAAACCATTTTTAGGGGTGGGCAAATGGCAAAAATACCTTCCATGGCAGGAAGGAAGTCGCAGAAACTTCTACTCTACATAGAAATTTCCTTTCACAACAGCCTTTTGTAATGAAATTGCCTTCGCCTGAAAATAAAAATTGTCAAAAAAATCTGTCAATAACAAAGTTCACACAAAATTCTGGGCCAAAAATTATGCAAGTTACATTTTTTGGGAAGTGCCTTCTTCAACCCATTTTCAGAAGAAAGTAGTTTTGATGAATAAAATTTGCTTTTTTAATTGATTAAAAAAAGATTAATTTAAAAAAATCCGATAAAAAATAAAAAAATGCGAACTCCAATTCAAAGTGTTACCGCCTGCAAAACTGAGTGAGTTTCTCAATGAAATACAGCGGTGGGAGGCGGTTTAAGTCACTGGAAGCGAATTATTGGGCTGGGCCGGTAATGGATGGGCCGGAAATGAATGGGCCGGAAATGGATGGGACGCAGATGAAGGGGGCGGTTATGGGTGGGCCGGAAATGGATGGGCCGGAAATGAGTGGGCCGGAAATGGTGGGCTGGAAACGCGTGGGCCGGAAATAACAACGGGACGCAAATGAACGCACGCCCACCCACAATTTCATCATTTTCACTGCAACCAGCCACTGAATTCGCTGGGTATGTGTTTCAAACAGGTTTCCAATAATCCCCCATGGGGGATTATTTTTGGGGGGGATTATTTGGAAACTTGTCGAGGGGGGTGGGGGTTTATTTTTTGGGGGGGGGTTTAATTTTTGGGGGTTTAATAAAGGTAATCCCCAATCCCACCGGAGTTTGGTACCTTCGGGTTTCCGGAATCGGTGGGGGGCGTGCTTCAAATATTAAAAAAAAGTAATACGGTAGTTGTTCCAGAGCCGGGGGGTTGGGGGCCTGGGGGGCGATATAGATAGCTGGAGCAAATTTTCCAGATAGATAGATAGCTGGAAAATTTGGGGGGGGGACCGCGGGGGGCCATGTGACTTTGGGGGGGGGCAAACAACTAAATAAAGTTTAAAATACGCTAAAAATCAAGTATAAATGCGTATTTAACCTAAAATTAGCGAAATTTTCAAGAATTTTGAGCAAAAATGGTCAATTTTGGTCAAAAATTGGCTTATTTTATGTCTTCGAAGACAAATTTTTTTAGATAGATAGCTGGCTGAGAAATTTTTTTAGATAGATATCTGAGCCAAAAAATCTTCTTGATAGAGATAGATTCGAAAATTTTTGGGGGCCCCCCAGGCCCCCCTAGAACAACTATGCTTCTAGGGTCAATTTTTAGCGTTGAAATGACTCAACTGAATTGAAATATCGTTTCAGAAATTGTGTTGTTGCAACTTAGAACATGTTTTTCAGTCGGTAGGTCATGAGATGAACATGATATCTTGTTGATTGGCGTATGTTATAGGTCTACAATGGAGTTGTGCGATATACATTGTATTGCGGCGTGCGTTCATTTGCGTCCCGTTATTTCCGGCCCACGCATTTCCGGCCCAACATTTCCGGCCCACTCATTTCCGGCCCACTCATTTCCGGCCCACCCATTACCGGCCCCGTTCATCTGCGTCCCACGCATTTCCGGCCCACCCATTACCGGCCCAGCCCAATAATTTGCTTCCAGTGACTTCAACCGCCACCCACTGGTATATTTCATTATGAAACTCACATTGATCAGGCGGTTACACTTTGAACTTAGGGTTCGATTTTTTAATTCTTTTTTCATTCGGATTTTTTCGTGATGCACCATGAAAAAATGCAAAAACTAAATTGATCATTTTCACCTTATCAAAAAGGCTTGGCTTAGGATTAGGTTTAGGATTAGGAATGATTTGGATTAGGAAACACGATCTGGTTGTGGATCCACATGTCCAAATTTGGTTAGAGGGGCAATTTTCATGAGTTTTTGCTAATTTTAAGAAGTAAAATGATTGAATTTGGCTCTGTGTCCAATGCAAAATTCGAACTCAGCGCATCAGTGCGGTTTGAAAAAGCTCATATTTTTGTCGACCTATCAGACATGTTGTTGTTATATTAAAATTGAATGTGCAAAATCAATCGGAACTAAGCAATAAATAAAAACACATCAACTGATTCATCGACGAAGTTCAAACTGAAGCATTTGTTCCAATGTCATGAACAAATAGAAGCGAAACGAAAACGAAAACTGAAATAAAAAATTTAAGTATTTTTGTTAAAAGCATGTCGGTGAGCAGGGGGGTACAATTTAGAGTGCGGTTTCAGTTCATTTTCGTTGTCCGTGGCGATACACAGCGCAGAAAGATGATTATTGGGCTGGGACGGTAATGGGCGGGCCGGAAATGAGTGGGCCGGAAATGAGTGGGCCGGAAATGTCGGGCCGGTAATGGGTGGGACGGTAATGGGTGGGCCGGTAATGTGTGGGCATGAAATGTCGGGACGCTAATGCGTGGGCCGGAAATGCGTGGGCCGGAGTTGACCCCGCACCTGTTAAACAATTGGAGCGGAGGTGTTGGTCAATACATCACACAGGACCGTTTTTCAGATACCCGATAACATGGCCACATGCTAAAACTTGCGTGCTAAGCTAAACTAACGTGTCGAACTTGTATTGCGTCTGTCAGTTGCCCGCAACGTGATCGCGAAATCGCAGCTGTTCCAGAGCCGAGGGGTGGGGGGGGACTAGGGTTGTTAAAAAAACAAAAATCGTTATTTTGTTTGTTTTTTTTTAATTTATAACGTTAATAACGTGGATCGTTAAAAACGTGGCAGTGGATCGTGAGCAATGAGACTGCTAATGGAACTGGAATTGTCAAAATGAAGCTTTGCGCGACTGCTAAACACACAAAACAGAACATGGTTTGATACATCAAACACGAAGATTTATAATCATTTTCGATGATTGTCTCAAACTCAACCAAATATTAGTACATGTATCACACGGGGGCACACGATTACCATACACACATGCACGCACAGATATACGTTAAAGGAAGGACTGTAGATATACGGTTAATCCAGAAAAACAAGCAAGGGCGCAAATAAAATCAGTACATGTTGCTTTTTCACATCATTGGTGAGATCACTTGTCGCGGCAGAGAACGTGGAACTGCTGAACGACGGGTCCAACAAACGTGACTTCCTTGCCGTTCTCAGGGTACGCCGCTTTTTCTTCGCTAATTTGCACGCGACCGAGGTGCTCAACGCCGTTTTTGTCCGGGATAACGCACGGAGCACAGTCCTTGACTTTCACAGGACGCCACAGACCACCCACTTTTGAAGCAATCTGAACGTCGGTGACGGTTTGAGTGAACTTTGAGTGAAACAGCACTCAGAACGACATCAAATCCAATCCAAACTAATAATTTTTCAATTTACACTGTACGGCTGCCAGCTGATGTTGAACCCGGCGCGCGTGGGGTCGTAAACAAGCACTTGGATGTTGCCGACGTTATCTTTGTACTCGTGACCGTTGAATCCGAATCGGGCACGAATTCGACCACCTTCGTTCCACATGGCACCCATCACTGGCAGACCGTGAATGTACCACAAAGCGACACACGAGTGCGCTGCTGGCCCGGACACACCCTTCAGTGGGCGACCTGCAATGTTTGTTTGTGTAAGCGCACAAAAAGAATCCAATTGTCTCACATGAGTAAAATGTTAAGCACTTGCCCATTGCTGATATCGGATAGCGCACGCGACTGAAGTCATCTCCTTCTTTCAGGTCGCTCCAAATGTCGTCGTAGATCTTGGCCACCGGACCGTATGTTGGATCAGCGAAATTGCGTACGACGGTCAGCAAGTTCCCCAGATTGGAAGTTTTGATGATAGCACCTCCATTGAACGAGATTGACGCGGTCTCTGACGTCATTTCCATGTTACCACAGAGCATCTCGCCGTCAGGCGCAGGCATCAGCAGCGGAGCAACGTCACCACAGCGCACCACTTGACAGTTGGGCTTGCGACGCTGACTCCACGGCACCCATTCATACCTACGGTCACTTCTGAGCTTGTACCACAAGGCAGTGAGTGGTCTGTCACTGAAAATGTTCACATCTGCCGACCAACCAGTAACCACAGTCGCGCCAAGCGTGCAACGGTTCACGCCAGGTGTCGTACTGAAGGATCTGGATCTGGCCGCCAAGATCTTTCTGTCCGGTGAGCTCCTTGTCCTTGAACGGAAACGAGCACTGCACACGGCCGCCGTCGTTCCACGCACGACCGCAAACCGGCTTGCCGTGCTTGTACCACAGCGCAACGTACTGATTCTGCTGGCCAATCACGCGAACCGGACCATCGGGAAACGGTTCACCGATTTGCACCCAAGCCCACGAGTCTTCTTTTTGCTTTGTTGACACTGCAGCCATGATGACAATGTTGATTGGTGGATGCTGGAGCCAACAAAGCGTGCGTTGGTTATTGATGGATATTTGCAAATTGAACTGGAGATGATTGAAAAGAATCGAATAATGAATGAGTGTTGTTATTTAGTGGTGCTTAAGTACGAGCTGAGCTGAATGCACGAGATGTTTGTGATTAGGCTGTGTGGCTGTATGTGGCTTTTCTGGCCAGGCAAGATTTTAAGGGTGAGCGTTTTTGTTAAGTGCGGAGCGTGTGCACACGCGCCAGTGGATCATGAGCAATGAGCAATGCTGATTCAGGGACGAGATTATCATAACGAAGCTTTGCGCACACCGGTTAGAGCACCTGCCTTAATGCCGTAGAGGTGCCACGAGTCACGACCCTTAAAATCTAACGTACAATGTACACCAACCACCTTTTTGGAAAATGTTTCCGCCATCCCCTCCTTCACCCCTTCGCAGTTGGGATTGGGAGCGATGCGTAAAAAGGAAACAATCCGGATTTTTTAGTCGTCAGGAAAACATTTTAAATTTATCAAGGGTTTCAATTTTTGGGTTAGGAGGAAAAAAGAGAAAAATTCGGGTTTTTCATAAGATTTTTAATCCGAAAATTTTCAAAAGTGATGAGGAAGTCAAGAGTAATATTTTGTGGATCAAATACCATTAATCACAAAAACAAGCAAGGGCGCAAATAAAATCAGTACATGTTGCTTTTTCACTGGTGAGATCACTTGTCGCGGCAGAGAACGTGGAACTGCTGGACGACGGGTCCAACAAACGTGACTTCCTTGCCGTTCTCAGGGTACGCCGCTTTTTCTTCGCTAATTTGCACGCGACCGAGGTGCTCAACGCCGTTTTTGTCCGGGATAACGCACGGAGCACAGTCCTTGACTTTCACAGGACGCCACAGACCACCCACTTTTGAAGCAATCTGAATGTCAGTTATTATTTTGAGTGAACTATGAGTGAAACAGCACTCAGAACGACATCAAATCCCATCCAAACTAATTTTTCAATTTACACTGTACGGCTGCCAGCTGATGTTGAACCCAGCGCGCGTGGGGTCGTAAACAAGCACTTGGATGTTGCCGACGTTATCTTTGTACTCGTGACCGTTGAATCCGAATCGGGCACGAATTCGACCACCTTCGTTCCACATGGCACCCATCACTGGCAGACCGTGAATGTACCACAAAGCGACACACGAGTGCGCTGCTGGCCCGGACACACCCTTCAGTGGGCGACCTGCAATGTTTGTTTGTGTAAGCGCACAAAAAGAATCCAATTGTCTCACATGAGTATGTTAAAATGTTAAGCACTTGCCCATTGCTGATATCGGATAGCGCACGCGACCGAAGTCATCTCCTTCTTTCAGGTCGCTCCAAATGTCGTCGTAGATCTTGGCCACTGGCACGTTTGGTGGCAAGTACGTTGGATCGGTGAAATTGCGTATGACGGTCAGCATACCGCCCAGATTGGAAGTTTTGATGATAGCACCTCCATTGAACGAGATTGACGCGGTCTCTGACGTCATTTCCATGTTACCACAGAGCATCTCACCGTCAGGCGCAGGCATCAGCAGCGGAGCAACGTCACCACAGCGCACCACTTGACAGTTGGGCTTGCGACGCTGACTCCACGGCACCCATTCATACCTACGGTCACTTCTGAGCTTGTACCACAAGGCAGTGAGTGGTCTGTCACTGAAAATGTTCACATCTGCCGACCAACCAGTAACCACAGTCGCGCCAAGCGTGCAACGGTTCACGCCAGGTGTCGTACTGAAGGATCTGGATCTGGCCGCCAAGATCTTTCTGTCCGGTGAGCTCCTTGTCCTTGAACGGAAACGAGCACTGCACACGGCCGCCGTCGTTCCACGCACGACCGCAAACCGGCTTGCCGTGCTTGTACCACAGCGCAACGTACTGATTCTGCTGGCCAATCACGCGAACCGGACCATCGGGAAACGGTTCACCGATTTGCACCCAAGCCCACGAGTCTTCTTTTTGCTTTGTTGACACTGCAGCCATGATGACAATGTTGATTGGTGGATGCTGGAGCCAACAAAGCGTGTGTTGGTTATTGATGGATATTTGCAAATTGAACTAGAGATGACTGAAAAGAATTGAGTGGTGCGGGTACGTTATGTACCGTATGTGTACTTAATACAAGTTGAACAAGTACAAGTAAATGCAAGAAAATTTTGAAAAAATGCACCCCCCCCATGGGACCCCTATGGGGGTTTGGACCCCCCTCACTTTTTGCTCGGCACCCCTCCCCACGGTACCATCCCCCCCTCGAATTTTTTTTGGGCTCACGGTACTGCTGTACCATGACTGACCCCCCCCCCCACTGAAAAATTTATTTCATTCTGAAAGTGCTATATTCGACTCAGCGTGTCAGCGCGGTTGGAATGCACCTATTTTTCTCAACCATCGGATTTTCGTCCGGCATTTTGAAAAAAAAATTAATTAAAAAAATTAAATTAAAAAAATCAAAATTTCAATTTTTTTAAATAACCAACCACCAACCTAAAGCTTCATTACTAAAGCGCACGCGCACGCGGCATCGGCATGCTCATGCTCATGATCCACTAGTGCAAGTGCACACGCTCCGCACCCACGCACACACACGCTCCGACTTTGTTCAATTAGTATATGCACTATTGCAGGACAAACGGTGCTGAAACGGCATTCTACTCCAAAGATAGACAACAAAAATCGTCCTGATGATACTTGGAAGATGACACGACACGGAACCGTTTCAGTAAAGCGGTGCCGACGGCAGCGTCCGCATTTTTTTAAGATTTTCCACAAATAACCAAAACGGACAACGAATAAAGGTGAGGTGACCGAAAGCTGGACTTGGATGGAGCGTCGATGCTCGATAGAAATGGATCCACCCAGCTCCAGTGTGGTTGGATGTTTTATGTATAACTGACCGACCGATTTGGTCCCGGTCTTGAATTGCTTGATTGCTTGAATTGACTCCCTGGAAACTCGCAAGTTTTGTCAGTTGCCGTTCAAACAGTCCATGTTTGACATTACGTTTGGGTGCTGGGATTCCGGTCCGGTAGTTCAAGTCAGAACACTGGGTTCACCGACCCAGAGATCGGGGTTCAAATCCCTGACGGGCACCTGGCAACCTTTTGTGATGTCGATTGGAATAACGGCGCAGCATGTGGACTTTTTTTGGGCCCACGGTACTGCAACCAATTGCGTTGCAAAATGCGGATTCAGTGTCACTCGTTGTGTCGTTGTTCGTTGCGGCAGATTTTTTTCTGTTCCCTATCATTCCATTAGCATTAAAACTTATATTTTTTTGGACTGCTTTGAATGCAACACAACACAACACAACAGACAACTTCTATAAACCAAAAAACAATCAATCTTCGCAAGCGACAGTGAAAGGGAGTTCTTTTTGACTTATGAGTCCGTTCTCTTCCGTTCCATAAACAGTTTTAAAATACATTTTTTACTGGAGCGTGGTTTACCGGAGCTTGATTTAGTACGACAGGCCAACCAAAAAAACTTAATTTTTTTTAATTTAAAAAAATTTTCAAAATGCCGGCGGAGGTCGCGGAGGAAAATCCGATGGGCGACAAAAATAGGTGCATTCGAACCGAGCATTCGAATGACTTTCAGATGAAAGTACAATTTTGATGGTCAAAATTCGTTTTTTTAATTAATTAAAAAAATTAGTTAAAAAAATCCCGATTAAAAAAAAGTTAAAAAAAATTTCGAACCCTACACATTATTTCCTTGAATACTTCAGGTAGAAAACGCACCGGTTCACGTTGTTGTTGATGGGCAACGCCGCACTTCTGCGAGATGGCAAATCGGCAACAATCAAGAGTTGACAAGCAGTTTTCTTCACATGCGTAAAAACAAGGTAATTTACTGCTTTTCAGTCCATTAACAAGCTCATGAAACATACTGCAGAAGCATCTGTCGTAGGGTTGTTAAACAAAAATGAATTTTTTTAAAGTGATTAAAAAAAACAAAAATGCCGATTTTTTTTTAATTCGAAAATTTTTTTTTCTAATATGCTCTGAAAACCTCAATTTTGGCACAATTTTTCGAAAGTTCAACAAATATTTTCTTTGATTATACCTCGTAAAACCTTTAGCAGTCGATTTTGGGCCGTTCCCGTTTTACCGACTGATTTTAGGCTACGACACTAGGTTTTTTTTTCAAAAAGTCGGTTCTGCAATTTGCAGAAATTTCGTAAAAAATTTCTGCAAATAAAATTTGGTTTCTGCAAATTTCAAAAAAACATGATGAAAATGGTTTTTGTGCTTGTTTAATGTCATTTTTTTCGTTCTGAGCATCATTTCTTAACGATGCTCAGAATTGCAATTGCCAATTGCATCGTCTTACCGCAAATTTTTCAAAAATTCAGAAAAAAACACCAAAACCAAACCAGATTGCCAAACCGAACAAATCACCAATCATTCGTTTCAAATCATTCAACCTAACAACAACACAATATCAAATGAAAACCCTCATGCTCAAATTCCGCAATCAAAGCGATGGCTTCGGTCGGTTCGACGTTCTCAAAGGTGCAGTTCACTTTGTTCGGTTTGATTTTGTATCGCCTCTTTGTTTTCATCCCCAGATACTGCATGCTTGCCTGCAGTTATACTCGGACCAGGGAACTGAATTCGTTCGCATTTGAATCGTTTTGTCTTGTTTATTCTATTGAACATGACGCGTCAAAACAGATACACTTGAACCTTTGTTTCAACATGCTGCATCGATGAATTTGGTTTTCCGATCTGGCGGTTCGGTTTTTCTGTTCTGATGATGACTGGGTCGTTTGGTTCTGGTGTGCCACAGACTGGAGAATCTTGAAGTTTGGATGTTGAGGTCTTCATGCTGCTGATCTTGTTTCCATTTCTGTTGTGTTCTCTCACGGTTGTGGATTTGTTCCGTAAATTGACAGATACATTGTATGTTTGCCCAGATGCGATCAGTTTTTGCTTTCTGCTGTTCTTCCATTGTTAGTTCGTTCGTATCTTGCCCAATCTTAGTCTCTTATCTTCTGTGCCCGTCGTCATTGCTGGGAATTATTATTGGGAAATTTTGTGACTGCTTTTGGTCGTTACCGCCTTCGAGCGCGTTGAGTTGAAATAAATTGAGAATTGAGAATTGTTTCCATTCATCAGCGATACTGCCCTTGCCCGGCAAAATTGATGAATAAAACTGGTGCAGATACAGCAGATCGGCATTTCCGTACACCAGCAGCTGTTCAGATCCATCTATCTTTGACGGCAGAATATTTTGGCAGCCTTGAGAACGTTGTGCGTGTCTTCGAATCGATTGCTGAGATTCTCGACAAGCTCTACGACAAACTTGCGCACCGTACCTCCGCCAATGTCTTATTTTTGTATCTTCTGTTGTGTGGATGATGGATCACTTCATTCTAATTCCAAACAGAAAGCCTAACAGCAAACAATAATTGAATCAATAATGATCAACAAACAATAATAATAATTGAATTTCTGTTTTATTTTTCGAATTTGAAACACTCCGATTTTCTTCACGAAGGCAAAACAAAACGCCAATCATTGCGCTACAGCAACCGCCGAAACAGCTGTTTTTGACAAAAAACTACCGTATTACCTCTATTAAACCCCCCCCAAAATTAAACCCCCCCCCAAAAATAAACCCCCACCCCCTCGACAAGTTTCCAAATAATCCCCCCCCCCAAAAATAATCCCCCATGGGGGATTATTGAAACCTGTTTGAAACACATACCCAGCGAATTCAGTGGCTGGTTGCAGTGAAAATGATGAAATTGTGCTACCAAAGGCCCCAAATGGATGAGTTAATGGTGATTTCATTACAAAAGGCTGTTGTAAAAGGAAATTTCTATGTATAGTAGAAGTTTCTGCGACTTCCTTCCTGCCATGGAAGGTATTTTTGCCATTTTGCCCACTCCTAAAAATGGTTTCCAAATAAACCCCCCCCCCAAAAATAAAGCCCCCCCCCCAAAAATAAACCCCCACCCCCAGAAGTCGCTGAAGAAATAAACCCCCATGGGGGGTTATTAGAGGTAATACGGTATTTGAAATTTCTTCCATGATGGCGTGAAACCTCAGTTAAGCGCTGAGCACAAAATGAATATTGCAGAACCAAAGTTTGTATGCAAATCTGTTTCTGCAATTTGCAGAAATCTACTAAAAAATTTCTGCAAACGGTCCAAAATTTCTGCAAAAAACCGACGTTTTTCTGCAAAAAAAACCAGCTACGACAACATCTGCGATGAAGTTTTTGAGCGTCCCAAAGCTTGGCCTACATTTCCGATACAGATAAGGTGACGATTCGCCTCGCAGAGCGTCCGATTGTGCTCGCTGCTCCGTTTGCAAGCCCTACGTTGTCTGGTTGCTTGCTGCTTCGTGCATAGTTGTTCCAGAGCCGAGGGGTTGGGGGGGGGGGCGATATAGATAGCTGGAGCAAATTTTCTAGATAGATAGATAGCTGGAAAATTTTGGGGGGGGCCGCGGGGGGGGCCATGTGACTTTGGGGGGGGGGCGGTCAAAATTTTGAAATTTGATAGATAGATAGCTAAAACGCTAAAAAGCTATAAAAACAGCAAAATAATGCTAAAAATACACTAAAAATCAAGTATAAACGCGTATTTTACCTAAAATTAGCGAAATTTTCAAGAATTACGAGCAAAAATGGTCAATTTTGGTTAAAAAATGACTCATTTTATGTCTTCGAAGACAAAAATTTTCAGATAGATAGCTGGCTGAGAAATTTTTTTAGATAGATAATAGCTGAGCCGAAAAAACCTGTTTGATAGAGATAGATTCGAAATTTTTTTGGGGGGGCGGCCCCCCCCCCAGGCCCCCCCTAGAACAACTATGGCTTCGTGTCGTGTCGTCGCGACACCATCAGAAGAATTGATCGAATTTCAAGGCGGTATGTTTGTCTTCACTTTAGCATTAGTTTAGCTGGGGACAATTAGTGACGTTTTGGAGGTCAAAACACAAGAAGAGGCATGGTGACGGTTTGGAAAAGGGGTAATTGAGGTCACCAAAACAAAATCTGCAAAGTTCCGCCATACGGGAGTCATTCGGGAGGCGCTTGCATATCATATGTGGTTCTTCGGACTCCCTGATTGATTTAGCACAACTTTGATTTTTGAAATTAAAAAAAATTTTTTTAACAAAAATGACGATTTTTGTTTTTTTTAACAACCCTAATCTGTCGGCATCTGGACTTTTCTCGTCGATCTTTGACCTAAAAGTAGAAATTGTCAAAACAATTCTGCCAAAAACGAAGTCTACACGAAACTCCAGGCAAAAAAACATAATGTCACTTTCTGTGGAAAGTGTCTTAAACTCATTGTCAGATAAAAGTACAAACTCATTTTTAAATGATTAAAAAGTTAAAACGTCTTGCACATAAGAGCGGTATGAAATGCCATATGGGGCGCTCGATGGCCAAAAAATGGAATTTTGACATTTTGGGCTAAAACGATGCTACTAAGTGTCCTGAGTAAGCGCACAAAATTTTTCGGCCAAAAACCTACCGCAACCCGAGTTATGGGCCATTTTATGTGCTGGCCGACGGGCGCCGGTGACTCCGGCGACCGTTCGCCGAATTGCATTTTTTTGAGCTTTCAAAACAATTTTACGCAAATCCGAGGTGACCACGTGAAAGAGGAAAAAATTCTGAATCAGATCCATTACTTTTTGAGTACATTTACTGAATTTTCAGTTTTGGCCTAAAATTCTGGCTTTTGCGGCAAAGATTTTCTTAAAACGCCCTGTTCAGAAATTCGCCAAATATTTCACAATAATAGAAAGTTGGCCCAAATTTTGGGCTTCACGGTGATGCTAAAATTGTGCCTGGTTCGGACCATTTTTGCTATATTAAAAAAGCTTTCCGCCGGCCTGTCAGCCCAAAACGGCAAAAAATGGCTTTTTGCCATTTTTTCCCAATTCTTGTCTACCAGGGTCAACGCATTCTGCTCGAAACTTGCTGACGTGTCTCGCTGCTGTACTTTGAGAAAGTTTAAATTTTTAAACGACTCAACAGGAACCACGTTCTATTGAAAAAAGCGGTTTTTCGGCCGATTTCGGTCGAAAATCACTTGCTTACCGGTGTGTTACCGTTGATACTAAGAACTATGGAGATGTTATGGTGGTAGACAGTTGGTTTAGTTACATTTCTGGCTGAAAACGGTACTCACGTTGTGACCCGTCATTGATTATCGACTTTGTAAAGGTTTTTTTCTTACCAAATGTGGCCAAGATAGCCAAAAATCGCGTTTTTTCGCATATTCTAGTGTATCTGTGTGCACATGTAAGCTCTACCTGCGTTTCAAGTAATTTAGTGATTGTGATTTAAGTGCCTTCCAAGCATCTAAACTAAACGGTAGTTGCTGGTTGTGTGCTGAAAAATGCACGTTTATTATAACAGTTGTGGTAAACAACATCCAATATCAAATGCATTTATTTTCATGATGGAAGTATATGTTTATCCGCACAGGGCTTCTGTAAAATGTCATTCATGCGTATAAAACTTATGTTCGAAAAGAACATCAACAAGCTGCAAATAAAAAGTGTCTATTATGTTTCAAAATTTTTTACATCGTTGCTTGTAGCACATTCGAGCTGTTTAAATCACACTAAATCGGCCATGTGTGTGCGTCTGCCACTGTTCGTCATTTCGTTTTGTGCGTGACCGGCACTTTTGATAGTAATGTCTCTCTCGGCATTTGAATCAAAATAACAGTCTCCACAGCAGCACTGTAGCGCTCGCTTCAAGATGCTTCGATTGACGATGGCCAAGTAGAGGAGACAGGCGGCAACCACAGTAACCAGAGCAATGACTGCGATGTTTAGGCACAGCCGCAAAGGCCCCGAAATCGGCCGAAAAACCGCTTTTTTCAATAGAACGGGGTTCCTGTTGAGTCGTTTAAAGATTCAGACTTTCTCCAAGTACAGCAGCGAGTCACGTCAGCAAGTTTCGAGCAGAATGCGTTGACCCTGGTACACAAAAATTAGGAAAGAATGGTAAAAAAGCCATTTTTTGCCATTTTGGGCTGACAGGCCGGCGAAAAACTTTTTTAATATAGCAAAAATGGTCCGAACCAGGCACAATTTTAACATCACCGTAAAGCCCAAAGTTTGGGCTAACTTTCTATTATTGTGAAATTTTCGGCGAATTTCTGAACAGGGCGTTTTAAGAAAATCTTTGCCGCAAAAGCCAGAATTTTAGGCCAAAACTGAAAATTCAGTAAATGTACTCAAAAAGTAATGGATCTGATTCAGAATTTTCTCTTCTTTCACGTGGTCACCTCGGATTTGCGTAAAATTGTTTTAAAAACTCAAAAAATGCAATTCGGCGATCGGTCGCCGGTGTCACCGGCGCCCGTCGGCCAGCACATAAAATGGCCCATAACTCGGGTTACGGTAGGTGTTTGGCCAAAAAATTTTGTGCGCTTACTCAGGACACTTAGTAGGATCGTTTTAGCCCAAAATGTCAAAATTCCATTTTTTGGCCATCGAGTCGCTACTCATACCGCTCTTATGTGCAAGACGTTTTAATTTAAAAAATCCCGATCTTTTTAAAGAATTTTTAAAAATTAATTTAATTTTAAAGATTTAATTCTTTTAAATAAGTTTAAAAAATTCGAACTCTAGTCTGGTCAGTCAAATTCAAAATGCCCGAAGAGCAGAAGACTGCAGCAGTTTCTTCCTCAACAAACTCTGTGTCCAACCGAACCGATGAAGCAAAAGAGGCAGCACTCGCAAATCAGGCAGCCAACACATCACTTGAATATTTATTGTGTTTGTTTAGTTTTGATATTTTTTTCATTTTGATATTCTCTTCTCTTTTACTCTTTTTTGCCGTAGTTATGATGTTAGAAAATTGTCCACATCCTACAGTCCCTGTCCTCGTATTCTCCATCAAGGCGGGATCAGTTGTCTTTTTTAAGAATGCCAACATAATTGTCAATCGTGTGTGCAAGGGAGAAAGAGTGACCAGAATAGCACGAAGAATCATTTAGTTAAAAAAACATGTTTGACAAATTTGACACACTGTTGGATTTCTGAACGTCTTTTTTCTGTCATTCAAATTTCGCGCGCTCCTTGTACCCTGGAAAACAGGCGCACGGCGCAGAGCCAGCGGCCAGCCCAGCTGGTCTGTCATCTGTGCCTTTGATTGCTGCAGCTCGTGCAGTCGATCCATACCAGTCGGAGAACGAGCGGCCAACGTTTGTGAAGAACTTCTGTGATCGCGTCAACCTGGAACTGGAGGGACCGCAGATTGCGACGAGACTCCTCGCACACAGGATACAGAGTCCACATGACGCCGAAGCCATGAATGCGCTCACGGTTGTTCTTTATGCTTCAGTAGCACTGCAAATCCTTGTTTTTGAAGCCCCCTTATGAGTTCTATTTTCATGCAGGTGTTGGAGTCATGCGTACGTCAGTGCGGCCAGCGGTTTCACAATGAAATCGGCAAATTCAAGTTCCTAAATGAACTGATCAAAATACTGTCGCCAAAGGTTGGCATGGTGGAATCGTGGAAAAAAAGTACTGTGAAATTTAGTTAAATATTTTTCAAACTGTCCAATATTTGCAAATTACAGTACATGGGCAATCAAACGGGCGCCCGTGTGAAGCAGCGTACAATCGAACTGTTATATTCGTGGAAACAAACGATGAGACATTTGACAAAGGTTGTCGAGGCGTACAATATGCTGAAACAGCAAGGCATTGTCACACAAGACCCGACCTACATGGATCAGGTTGCTTTTGCTCTAACCGTTCGTTGTTGTTTTTACGGGAACAGTATTGGGTTTTTATCGTTTTTTTTTTCAGTCGACATTTTCGAAAATACCATAAAATACAATTCTTGCCGTTCAAACCCCTATTCACCATTGCCAACCGCAATCTCTTGCTGCTATAGTGGCATATTCAGTTGCCACTGTCACGTCACGTACATCACTCCCGTCTCGGCAGCATTCGGATGATTAAAATGCAGAGGGGGGCATGGGGTTTGTTTCACAGTTGTAAAATCTTGTTTGACTCTTCACTCAGATCTATGAAACAACAACGATCGAACCGCCGAAACCACGACTCGCAACGTTTGAAGACGAGGAGAAATCGAAGGTGCGTTGTTCGGCGTTCCATGCACCATTGCTGTCCCATTGCAATTTCTTTGTGTGCGTCATGGTCTCATTCACTGCTGCGCATCGTTTCAGTTGCTGTCTGCTTTGCTAAGAAGCAAAAATCCGGACGATCTCCAAGCGGCCAATCGGCTCATCAAAAGCATGGTGAAAGCGGTGAGTACGGAACGGACTCCGGAGCCAGAAAAAAACGTTCCTTCGAAATCCAGAAACACACCGACCAATTTCGCCATTTCAAAACAGACTGCGAATGTGTTCAGGAAGACTCACGTGCCGAGCGCACGCACAAGCTGTCGTCTGATTTGCAAGTGGCTGCCGACAACAGCAGACTGCTCGGCGATATACTCGCAAACTTTGACCGCTCAGCGGGCAACGCCCAGGACGTTGAACTCATGAAGGTCCGTGTTGCTTGCAGTCCCAAACGGCTCGCCCGCCGAACCAAACACATTTCTACATGGTGCACGTGCAGTGGTGTCAGCATAACCGTGAACGTTTCTTCGAAATATTTAATCGCCTCTCTACATCTCGTTTTCTTGTTATACTCAGGAGTTGGCGAATTCGCTGATCGACCTCCGACGAACACTGTTCCGTTATGCCAGTGAGACGACAGACGTGGACGAGATAGCATTGGGTTGGAAACAGGGGTTTTTGGTGACAAAAACTAAGGTGTATCTAAAAAACTAAGAAAAAATCCATTCAGGGTTGAAGGGGAGAAATCCGGATTTTTTAATGTTTTTTCAAGTTAGTTTCGTTCAACGCAAATCGTTGAGCTGAGTTCAGCTAGACCATTTTCAGAACGATCCGGTTTAACTATAAGATCGGAAATCGTGTTTTGTTGAAATTTTGTCCATTTCATAGAGGGAAAGATGCATTTTTTTCAACAGTAAAACACGAAGTTAACGTTCTAACACACTAAAACTAACTAACACTAACGTTAAACACACCAACGTTATCTCGCCCGCACGATTCCGTTGTGGACCTATCTCTCTCTTTCTCTCTCACACACACACCCAACAAGATTTTTCAAATTAGTTTTGAAAAAAAACAAATTAATAAATAAAAGAAATAAAAAAATTTCAGATTGCTTTTTTTCATTTTTGCATACACCGTTTTCTTTTGACGAAACCGAAATAAAGGGGAAAAAACTTAACATACGCCACGCACCTTACATACACCTACCTGGCTGCAAAATTTTACATGTGTATCATACACCTCATACACTCCTAAAAACCCTGGTTTGAATTTTAAAAAAAATTGTGTGTGTGAATCGCCACTGCTGCATTGTCGTTCTGTAAAAAATTTCGTTTCTTTACATTCTAACACAGCGAAGTTCGATTGCAGCGGAAGTGCTATGCGTGAACGACGAAGTGAATCGTGTCATTGACGAGTACAAGACGAAGGTGGAGCCGCTGTTGGACGGCGACCAGCTTGCGTGCACGTCCACGACGAGTCAGACGACAGCAGCCTACAGTGCACGTTCGTATGCGCGTGTTTCATGTTCAACTGGACAACCATAGGAAACGTCAGTGAATACAGTTCTGCTGGTCAGTTGGAGTAATAACTAAACTTGCAGAGGTGCAATCATTATTGAACCTGGACGCTGACCAATCGCCGAGCGATGCTTTGTACGCTGGCGGTGGCAACACGATGCCCGACAGCTCCACAGCACGCTCGTTGCACGGCGACGACGTTGGAATATTGGGTGCTTTGCACTTGACTTTGGCGCATTCTTATTTTCTTGGCGTTGGATTATGCCTGAATCTGATTGGACGTTATCAGTGAAAACAACGGATTAACAGAGTGAACGCTTTTATACGCGGCTGGCATTTGGGATCTGCGATCCAACCAACCGGCGTGTGCATTAGTCTGTTATCATTTTTTAGATTATGCGACTCAATGCGTTTGTAGACGTGGAAAGGAAACTAATTTCATACTTTATGTGGCAATTCAAGTTTTTGGGGACCAAGTGAACCAGTCAATTTTTTGGGGACTCTGGTCACTTCAGCAATTTTGAATTCCCGCGTCATACCTAAATGTGTTTACCTAACTATGCGCATTGAGTGGCAGAACTAAATGTGAGCACATGCCGTTGAGCACGTCAGGCCTGGCGTCTCCGAATCTGGCTGCCAGTGCCCGTGCAGCAGATGACGCTGTTCGTGTGCCAGCAAGCGCCGCCATCAACGAGCTGAACGAGTTGTTCGGGCCAGCGCCGGTGTCTGCGACGGTCGCCGCTGCTTCCAGTGCGTACAAAAGTCAACAGGTGCCCGTTTCACTGCCTGTCCATCAGTCGACTGCTGTTACATGTGAGTAGGTTCAGGAGTCGTAATTTGATTTGCTCGCTTCTGCTGGTGTGGTGACCAATTCAAATGCAACCAAAATTTTAAACAAGTTTGGCTTGTTTTGTTTCAGCCGCCACCCAAAGCAAACAGCCGCCTGAACGAGGCCAAGGCAAAGAATACAAGAACTCGCTGGACGAACTGTCAGCAACGCTGATTCAACAGCATCTGCCATCGGGCGTCACGTCGCACAGCGAGATACTACGGTGCGTGTTTTGGCTTGTTTTGTTGCAAAAAGGTGCATTTGAACAATGCTGTTTCGCAGACAACGACAGAAGCTGCCAATGAAAGACTACAACCAGCCGAGTGCACCATCGCCAGCGGCCGCCAGGAGCGCACCACAGCCAGCGTCTCCTGTGAAGAAGGCTGCTGACAGATCGCAACCGTTGCACAGCAGCACTGCTTGCGATCACAGACTGACCGAAGCAACCGCAGCAACCGCTGACACAGAGACAACGACGACGTCGCCCACTGAGCCGGCCATTAGTGTGTCATCTCGCACTGACACACCGCCGTTGTTTGTCGCTTTGGAGGAGATTGAGCTAAGTGAGTGAAACGGTGGCACAAGTAGCAAATCTAAAGCGGTAAAATCTAGTAAACCAGTCTGTGAAAGCTCGTAACTATAGTGCTGCCTGTGAGAACAGCTTGAGAATAGTGTGTGCTTGTGTCAGTTTCTTGAACTGTCACATTGCAGATGTTTCAATTCAGCAACAACCACTAAAAGCAGTGCTTGCGCAGGCGAACGTGCTCCACTGGCGATCTGCGAGTGTCAGCAGGTGCGCTGTGTGCTCTTGTACGCCGAGAACCGCCCACGGAGTGACGTGCTGTTTTGCGGGCTGCTCACGATCACCAGCATCAACAAGAAGCCGACGAGCCGCTTGCGCTTGGAAGTGCACTTGGACGACGCTGACACGGTCGGTTGCAACCGGCTGCTCTGCAGTGCGCTGCACCACCAATCAAACCGTTGGCTCAATTCAAACGGCACCACGTGTCCTTTGTCGTAGAACCAGTGATCGTGCAGGCAGCGTTTTGTTTGAGTGCGTTGCCTCCGTTCGCTGCGTCATTGCGGCTGTTTGTTTGCGCCTGATTGCATTCTCTGACCGTCACGTGCAGGCATCAGCGTGCTCTGTGCAATGTCTGCCAGCCAACGGTGACTCACTGCCAGCGTTCAATCCGATTCAAGCTCAACAAAGTGTCGCTCAGGTGTTGCTCGTAACGGCCAGCTCGCCTGCTCTTACCGATGCACCACCGAACTCGGTCAGTTTATAATGACACGTTGAGACTGCTGGCAAACTTGTTGTTCGTCTGCTTGCATTCGTTTGTAATGTCAGGCGACACAGTGTTTGTTGCATTTGTTCAGCTGTCCCTGGTTTGCACGCTGTCGTTCACACTCGGCAAGAACGAACGGCACATGACGTCTGGCACGGTGCTGCTGCCGCTCGGGGCGCTCTCCATTTGGCATTAATCAAACTCGCTTTCACGGTCAATAGCAAGCTTCTGACGCCACAATTTCACGGCATTCGGAACTTTTCTTAACACCACATTGCTTCCATCTCACTTTGACACTCGGTTGTTTATTTCCTGTCTCTAGTCAAAATAACGGTACGCTGTCTTGTTATGTGATCAATGTTTGTCCTGTGTGATTTTCTGTGGGTTCACGTTTTCCTACCAAAAACAGCGGTTTTCTTCAGAACGTCGCTCATGAAATTGGAACATTCGAATTGTGCGTATTTATTGTTTTGCTACTCTTGCTTGTTTTTATTATGCTGCTCGCATCAAAACTTGCAACAACTCACTGGCGCTATTGGTTTGTTCATTGTTCACAGTACAGAAAATGGATGCCATTTGTAATCCTCTGTTTATACCACCGTTTCATATTCTTGATCAATTATGAACAAATACAATGGTTGTTGGCGACAATGAAAATAACAATGTGCGAAATTGAGGTACCATTCAGTTGTACGCAGTATGATTGCGGCTGTCACGCACACTTGAACCCTTTTCGAGTCATGTATTTTTGGCGGTTTTCTTCCAGAATCGCCCATTTTCGTGCTTCGAACAAACTCGGCCATCCGGATGGGTCCAGCGACTAAAAAAGTAGAAACGCTCAATGTATCACGCTACAGATCACCGCTCGTGGCCTGGTGGTAGCGCGTTAGACTATTGTCTGTGCTTCTGGGGGATCGATCCCCGCCGAGGGGCGTATAGGTACTTAACGACAGAAAATTCGATGGGCACCCTACTCGACGGCGTTCTATACGCTTATCGCCTAAAATCCCAACAATAGCAAAAACATCTGCTTTTTTGGCATGCAGGATTGGCTGTATCGAACTAACTGTACCAATCAAAATCGATGAACCAGTGAGCACAACTCAAAAGCACTCAACTGATCCTGACATCAATTACTGTTCGACTGCACGTGTTTTGATCTGATCGCGTCAACTGACCGATATTTTTGCAGGACTGGCATGCGCGTTCGTGTGTTCAATGCGATTTTCGGCAATATTGTCTGACGTCTCCTGCACCGACCTTGTCAGTTCTGCAAACCGTTTTGTTGGTGCCTTTGAAGCGATACATAATATCATCATAACGTTGCACTACGGCTGCTCGCAATCGAATGACTTGCCAATATCGTTGCGTATCGCGTGAAACGACACATTTGGAAACGCCTCCTTCACTTGTAATGTCATCCGGTCAAGCTCCACGGCTGCAACAACAACCACAACAACATTCAATGGAACTGCTGTTACAACTCAAAAAGCTCTACTTTCTTTACAAGCTCATCTCTGATGATTCTCTTGATGAAAGGCAACGCCGAAACACGACCAACCAGATTGCACCGTTCGAATTGTGCCCGCCATTTTCGCGGCAGCCGCACGCCGCTGCTGCTGGCGTTGCTGTTGTATCTGCAGTGACCGTGAACGTTGACTGATGATGACGTGGTGTTCAGTTTTATTGCTGACTGAGTAACGAAATCTTTTTCTGAACTGCACACAGACACACCACTGCCGACCGACAGAGCGAACCTGCGCGCGTTGCTGCTCGACGAGCGTGCGCTTGGCGTGGTCGACGACGTCGCGGCTGGTGTGCGAGGTGGCCTCGAGGCCGGCGGCACTGGCCAGCGCCTGCTGCACCCGCGACGCGAACTGCTCGGCAGACTCGTCCGCCTCTGCACGCATGCACGGCAACCACCTGCATCGTGCCACCACTAAATGCTTGCAGCGCAAACTCGGTAGCTATGGCTACCAATGAAATACAGCCAATCACCAACACACCGCTGAATTTCCAAAATTCTTGCGGTTGACTTTTGACAGTGTTTGAGAATCGACAAACATAAAAACTTGGCGAAATGTTGAACAAATATGATGAAAACAGCGCACCTGATGGTGAACACGTTGAACGGCACGAACAGAAACCATCCCAAATCGACCCACCATCGGCTGCCCATCGATGTCTGCAGTGGCAACCAAAATGCAGCTTCAAATGAATTTCAGGCACACGCGTAACTCACACAACATGGACTGTTCAAACAACGCAATGATAAAGTCGAGCGGCACACACGCCATGACGCACCAAAGAGACGTCCAGCCAGAACGGGCGTCGCACCGTGATCAGCGCTGGCTGCACCGCTCTGCGCAGCGAAAACGGCCACGAGCTGAACTTGAGCAAGCCGTACTGACCGTTCGTTAAGGCGCCTTCGGGGAACGCAAGCAGCGGCACCGTGCAACCTGCGAACCGCAAACCGACGGTGTACCACGCGCATGCGCAACTCTGGCCCGCACGCACAGAGGTTTGTTATCGCCAGAATGCATAACAACCCAGCCCATGTAAACTTTCTGGCGCTTACAACAACACATACGTGCCCATCTGGTCGCACTGCACAAGGTAATGGAGGTGGCTTTTTGGCATCCAAATGGCTGCCATTGTCATCCAAAAATTGCTGATGGCTTTCGAAAATTGGCCGACTGATGCCATGTGGCATCCAGAAATTTTGACTTTTTTTCAGTAAAACACAGATTTTCTTTATTTTTTTTACAAAAATGCTGCATTCGAGAAAGCAGTGCAATAATTAAATTAACGTGTTCATAGTAATTACAATTCAATGAGTGAGCAAGAGCATTCCCATTCCATTCCTGTTTTTTAACAAAGAAGAGTTACAAGTGAAGTCAAAAATAAAAAAGTAAGATAAACAACCATCAATGCTGTTTCTCGCCGTTTTTTGTAAAATTTGTGATAGCTTCCAAAATTTTCAAATGGCATCCACATTTACCAGCTCGGAGGTCATTTGGCATCCGAGACATAAACAGAAAAAACCAGCAATGGATGCACCAGGCTTAAACGGAGATTTCGTCGAAATCATTTGAAATTTCAACGCTTCCGAAATTCTTCCAAAGAAAGAACGAAAAACAGATAATATTGTCGGCAGTACTTGGCATCATGAACAAACCGTGCAAGTATTTGTGAGCATTTTCGATGAGCACATCACGGCCTCGCAGGGCGCCCAGATCAGCATAGCCGAGTGCCCACGTCAGCAGTGGAGGCAACGCCCAAACACTCGGCTGAAGCAGCGAAACGAGGCCAAATAATATTATCATTTTTCAGGTTCTGCCACTCAATCGGGTCGCAGACGTGAAAGGAAACTATCTGGATAGTTATCTAACAATTCAGAGTCGCCCAAGTGTCCCTGCCCTATTTAGGCGTCTCGAATCATTTTGTCAGGTTTGAACTCCCGCGTCATGCTTGAAACTGTTTACCTATCTATGCGCGCATCGAGTCTCCAGGATCAATTCAAAAGACCATACCAGAACAGCAGTGGAACGTGAGTTTTGAAAGTTATGGCTGTATACTCACGACGTGTTGATTTTTCTCAAGTCACGAACTTTAGTAAGATACAAACAAATGCGGTTACATTCAACAACAATTTTGAAAAACCGACCGAAGACCACAACGAACCACAGAAGTTTGCTTTGTTTGTGGTCATGTGGTGCCACCACAGTCCACAAACACACAGAAAATTTCTGATCTTCATTCACAATTGATCTCCGTTCTGAACTAGTTTAAAACTGGTGCCTCGGAGTTCACAAAAACTGGAGAAACAAAACGATGAAATTTTTGTTTTAGATCAAAAAGAATCTTGAATAATCGAAGATCGAACTACAACTCTTGACTATTTTACAAGAAAATAGCGGGTTGTTTTGTTGCGCACGCGGAGTATTGTGAGTTCCTAATAATCCTAATGTGGTCCAGAATGAAGTGATCGCAAATTTTATCACATCCCACTACAGTCAAACTCCATAACATATCCAACTAGCTGATTGGTTGGTGGTCACACTCATGAGATGCATGGATTCCATGCAAACCAAACTGCGCCTCCACAGCAAACCATGCATAGAATGTGCATGTATCAACCAATCAGCTAGTTGAATATGTTATCGAGTTGCACTGCAGAATCGAAAACAAATTACCAAAACGCAGGGCCTGACGAGCTCCAGTGCTGCATGATCCAAGACAGACACGTGATTGGTGACGACGATTTGGCAATCAGCTTCCTGCTCGCCCACTTCATAGATGCACAAACCAAGCAGAGTGCTCATGAAGCGCAGAACAACGCTGTCAAAGTTGAAGAATACACACAGACTCATTCACTTGACAGATACTTGCTTAACACATCTGGTGAGGCTTTCAATGCGTCCGCCTCGCACATCCAGTGCAAGCTGTGCAAAGAACACCACTTACCGGCGTAAAGTTGACGCTTTCCGTGTGACGCAGGAAATGACAAACATATGAAATCCCAGGGCGATTCGCAGCACAAACAACACAGCACCAAATGGGAGATAAACGCAAAATGCTAATCGACCGAGAAACGAATCGGGCAGTCTGAAAAACTTTTCGAATTAATACAACTTTCTGGTAAATTGCTCAGATTCAAACAGACGGACAGTCAACTGTGGTTGTTAAACAAAAATGAAAGTTTAAAAAACCAAATAAAAAACAAAAATGTCGATTTTTTTATAATTCGAAATATTTTTCCCAATATGCTCTGAAAATGTCATTTTGGCACAATTTTTAAACAGTTAAACAATATTTTTGCATTACATTGTGAAACCGTCTGCGCAGGTCTAAAAATCTACATTTTGGACCGTTTTATCGGTTATTTTTATGTCTTGACATTTTTTGGAATAAAGTTTTTGAGCGTGGCAAAGCTTGACTGAACATTTCCGGTGCAGCGGTAAGGTGACGACATCACTTCTCATTATGAATTCTGAGGGTCCTGAGGCCACGCCACGGTGTACCGTCTGCAAGCGCTACTTTGTTTAGTTACAGTTTCATGTCGTGTCCTGCTCGTGACGCATACCTAGTTGTTTTAGTTCGGAGGGGTTGGGGGTGTAAGTGGTGTGAGAGGGATAATTAGACGCGTTTGAGGGTCATATCGCAAGAACAGGCGTGATGATGGTTTGGAAAAGAGGCAAATGGGATCACCAAAACAAAATCTAAAAATGCCGCCATATGTTGGTAATTGGTCATTCGGAACTTAGGCGTTTGCACAATCAAATGTGGTTCTTCTACTAACTCTGTTGTGGTTTCCCAATTTCTTGAAAACAAAATTTTAAAAATGGCGATTTTTGTTTTGGCAACTTTCCCAACTTTAGCAAATAGAAAGGGAACAAAGCAACTTTCCCAACTCTAGCAAATAGCAACACTGCTACACAGACAAAAGTCAACTGTTTTTGGTTTGTGATGTGAGCAAAAAAAATTTTTTTTTCAAGAAACCAACAACAAAATTAAAAAAACAAAGAAGAAAGAACAAAACTTACCGTCTGTTGTTCAGCAGCTTTTCGATTGAAATGACTTTTGACGCTTTGTCCACGTCGTTTGGTTGAGAATTGCTCATTGTGCCTTTCGTACTCTATTTCAATTTTATAAACAGGAATCCCCCGACTAGCGGTAGGGTTGGTTCCTGAACAAAAGTTAAAATCAAAAAGTGATCAAAAAAAGAAAAATGCCAATTAAAAAAATTATAAAAAAAATTTGGCCTTTAACAAAACCACGGAGGCAACACGGAACACGGAGGCTGCACGCTTAACAAAACCACGGAGGCAACACGGAGGCTGCGTGCAGCTAAAGTGACCCATATTTTATATGCACACAACACGCTGCGCACCTTTAACAAAACCACGGAACACGGAGGCACGCGGATTTGGGGAGATTTGGGGACAGGACAAATCCGTCCCCGTCCAAAAAAATTATGTTTTTGTCAAATAAATAAATAAATAAATAAATAAAAGCGCAATAAAGCAAAGCAAAGCTAAATGTCAAAACTAGACTTCAAGGATTACGGTAGCTCTCCAATGGGTCTCGACACGATTTTTTAAACACGTCCCTGATTGCCAGCAAAAGCTACTCTTTTGGTGGACACCGTTCATATGATTGCAACAAACAGTCTCATGTTTGAAGTTCGGGCACACGGGTTACGGTAGCGGTAGTTTGGGTCTTGACACGAAGTTGCTGAAAACTACTTTGTTTCTTGCGAATAACAGTTGAAACCTTTTAGAAACATGCCGCATTATCACAGAACGTCAAAAATCGGATTTTAAGGAGTACGGTAACTCTGCTGTGGGTCTCGACACGATTTTTTTAAAACGTTCTTTTATTGCCAAGAACAGTTACTAGAATGGTGGATACCGTTCACATGATTGCATGAAACAGTCATATGTCTGAAGTAAAGTCCCACGGGTTACGGTAGCTGTAGTTCGGTCTTGACACGAAGTTGCTGAAAACTCCTTTGTTTCTTGTGAATAACAGTTGTTTCTTGCAATCATGTGTACGGTGTTCACCAATTTTAGTATTTTCCTGGCAATAAAAGGCTGTTTTATATTAAAAAAATCGCGTCGAGACCCACACAGCAGAGTTACCGTATTCTTTGAACTCACGTTTTGACATTCTGTGAAAACGCTGCGTGTTTCTAATTGGTTTCAACTGTTATTCGCAAGAAACAAAGTAGTTTTCAGCATCATCGTGTCAAGACCCAAAACTACCGCTACCGTAACCCGTGTGCCCGAACTTCAAACATAGGACTGTTTGTTGCAATCATATGAACGGTGTCCACCAATAGAGTAGCTTTTGCTGGCAATCAGGGACGTTTTTAAAAAATCGTGTCGAGACCCATTGGAGAGCTACCGTAATCCTTGAAGACTAGGTTTGACATTTAGCTTTGCTTTGCTTTATTGCGCCTTTATTTATTTATTTGTTTATTTAACAAAAACGTATTTTTTTTTGGAGGAAGACGGATTTGTCCTGTCCCCAAATCTCCCCAAATCCGCGTGCCTCCGTGTTCCGTGGTTTTGTTAAAGGTGCGCAGCGTGTTGTGTGCATGTAAAATATGGGTCACTTTAGCTGCACGCAGCCTCCGTGTTGCCTCCGTGGTTTTGTTAAGCGTGCAGCCTCCGTGTTCCGTGTTGCCTCCGTGGTTTTGTTAAAGGCCAAAAAATTTCTCTGACCTCTAATATGCTCTGAAAACCTCAATTTTGGGTTTGGCACAATTTTTCGAAAGTTCAACAATTTTTTTTGATATTATTAACTCGTAAAACCGTCAGCAGTCGATTTTGGACCGTTTTACCGACTGATTTTAGGCTTCGACAACATCTGCGATGAAGTTTTTGAGCGTCCCAAAGCTTGGCTTTACGAGTTCGTTTCGGTTCGATTCGTGAAAATAAAAGTGAAAATCCCAAATTTTTTTAATTTTTTTAAATTTTTTTATTAATTTTTTTTCCAAAATGCCGGAGGGAAATCTGATGGTCGACAAAAATAATTCGAACCGCGCTGACGCGCTCAGTTCGAATATTGCACATTTAGAACTAAATAAGGTTGCAAAGAATTTTTTTCCATCAAAATTGTACTTTCATCTGAAAATGGCGTTCAAGACACTTTCCACTGCTGCTTTTGTTTTGTTTCAGTTCACACGCAAAAATTAAGCGACGACGTCGTCGTCGTCATCAAACAAAAAATACATTTTGTTTGAGCTGTTGATTTAAAGAATTCTGAATTTTGCAGTCTCTAACGTTTTCAGTTTATTTTTAGCGTGAAAAGGGTGCTTTAAATTCACACTCATTCAAAAGAAACACGTTTCAATAGAATCCAGATTCACGAAAAAAGAAGGGTGCGGAGTGGGAGCAGCCTCCCCTCGGCCGACCACTCAGCTGATTCCACATTTTATTGAGTTCGACTATACAACTCACAAATCATGAACAAGATTTTTCCACTAAAACTCACTGTTTGCCCACGCAAAATAAAGGCACACAGAAAATATTCATATTCAGGAAAAAGAAAAAAATTCTTTTTTGAACCTGATGTTCAGGTAACCAATCAGCTAATACTACAAAATATCAAGGACGACTATAGACTGGGTGAATATTAAAAAAACCATGGTGTATAAAAACACCATGAGATAACAAAACCATATGTATATTTTAACCACCAAAATCCTGGAAACCAAAAAGCTAAATAAACCATGGTGTAAAAAAAAACCATGGTTTTTTAAAAAGCTGTATTCGACGTTTAAAGGCTGCCAGCAGCGAGGTTTGGCGCTAATTGTGATCTGTGAGGAAGACAAGAGTCACTCCTCTCCTCTCTTTCATCCACCACCAACACACAACACTAGCAGGACGTTTTTATTGCAGCGGCCATGTCGCACACAAAGGCTGCCAGCAGTGAAATATAGCGCTAATTGTGGTCTGTGTGGGGAAGACCAAGAGTCACTCCTTTCCTCTCTTTCTTCCACCATCAACACACAGCGCCAGCAAGATGCTTTAATTGCAGCGGCCATGTCGCACACAGAGCACTTCTGCACGTTGATTGGTTAAAAACCAGAATGCGCGCGACGGAGTTTGCTTCATTTATGTTTACCAAATGAATGAATATTGAAAAAGAAAGTCAGTTGCAGCGGCATGTCTCACACCGATCGCAGAAGCCAAAAGACGTTGCCGCGCCGCCGGAATTGCTCGCATGCTGTGACGCGCTATTGTATGTTTATTTGTTTGAACTGAATCCTCTAAAAACGGCATGGCATTTTTCAAATTGTGTTGAAGTTGGAATCCAACTAGTCGCAATTAGCGCGCGCGCGTGCAGATGGGTGGCTGCATAGTGAGTACAAGCTTGCCAGATGGGAGGAACTGGCACCCAACCATCTGAAGATCCGGAAGTTGTGGCCCGGATAGGCTGCGCTTGGGGAACGGCCGCTCTTTGATTGTTTTATTTTAGGTTCCCCAAGAGCAGTATCCCTCAGACGGGCCCGCACGACTGTTTTTTGCGGTTTTTTCTGAGGCCCGTCTGGGATGACAGCAGGGATGTATTTTTTATTCCAGACTGCTGTGGTGAAGTGATAGAAAATTTATTGTTCGTCCAGTTGATCAAACACGCATTATGTGGCGATCAACGCTAAAATTTCGGCCCTGTCCCGCCCGTAGATTGATCTCACACGGTTTTTGTGTGGATCACGCGCTTTTTTCTCTGAAATGCGCTGCATGACTCGTAATATATGCGCCTGCGATAGTTTTTTTGCGATAGCATTTCTATTTCTTTGTAGAAGCACGCATTTTTCAAAGAGTATAAGCACGCATTTATTTCGAAACGGAAAAGCTGTCAAGTCTGAGTGAATCAACAAATCGAGAAATAAATAGTCACCGCTTTTTGAAAGTGTAAATTCAAATCATCAATCAAATCAAATCAAAGCACAATAGAAAAAAACCAAACAACAATCAAATTCACCGATTTTTTTAAATTTGTGAACCAAATATGAATACGCAAAGGTGTGATCAGCTGAAAGCTGTATGGCCACGCGAACTGCAAGTGAATCATCAGAAAAGCAAAACAAAGTCACCGATTTTTGAAAATGAACTCAAATTAATATAAATTTGAACAGTAATAAATTAATAACCTGTATCACCAACAATAAATAATTGTAATAATTTATACAAATGTTTTAGGAATTTTGCATTAGCAGATACAGATGCATTACAGAGAGCGGTACAGACGTTTGCCAGGCGCCGCCGCTGCGATGTGGTAGGTGGGTATTTGATCACCGGCACCCTCAACAACGTACTCGACAACAAACGCTTCGACTTCTTCGTTTTCTGCTGCAATAGTTCAACTTTTTTGTTTCTGCCGGAAATTTTCTGTTTTTTTATGTTTTGAAAATCGGAAAGGCCTACAATCTCGCCACCCACCTTCAACCAGTCGCTGAACTCGTGCTGCTAGCGGTTCCAGTGTGCTGTTGTTGCTTTCGTTGACACGCAGCTCATCCTGGTTTGCCACCTCCATTACTTCATTGGTCTGCCGCTGTCCCTCGACTTGGTTGTTTTCTGCTGTAAGAGTTCAACTTTTTTTGTTTCTGCTAGAAAAATTCTGTTGTCTAAGTATTTCTATTGTCTAAGTTTTGAAAATCGGGAAAACCTAAAATCTCGCCACCCACTTTCAACCAAGCGCTGAACTCGTGCTGCCAGCGGTTCCAGTGTGCTGTTGTTGCTTTCGTTGACACGCCGCTCATCCTGGTTTGCCACCTCCACCTCCATTGGCACCTCAATTGTTTCCATTGCTTCGTCAACAGGAATCTCGTTGCGTTCCTCAGTTTGCGCCGCATCTGCAAACATTTATCACTTTATTTTAGTGTGAAAATAAAAAGTTATTTGTTGAGTTGTACATGTCTGTGTAGCCTGGAAGTTGGCCTTTAAAACGATACCAACCACAACTAATAGCGTTCCATATTGAAGGAGAAAACCCAGGTAACAGTATTGTTGTGCTGAAAGTTGGCTGCAACTGTGACCGGCGAAAATCTGTCACCCCGCCTTTCTCGCGTTATACGCAATGCCTGGGACTGCGGTTAGGTGCGTTCGAAAGTGCAACTGATGGACATTAACATGATGCAAAAAAACCTAGTGACTTTAAAAGTTCTCACAAAAAGTTGAGATGATCTAAAAATATGACATGTATTTCACTTTTAACTTTTGTAGTTTTTTGCAAATTTTTCTTTCACAAGGCCTAGCATCTTCGTTCCTCAACCGTTTTTGCTCATCGATAGCTCATTGTGTCCCGGTCCGCAAGCACTTCGTTGTCGTGCACACCCCAGCAAGTGTAAATGTTGTGTCTATGGAAAAAAATGGATTATTGCGTTTGCAACCACTGCGTGCGTGCGTGAATTTTTTTATGACCCCTTATTTTAGTGTGAAAATAAAAAGTTATTTGTTGAGTTGTACATGTCTGTGTAGCCTGGAAGTTGGCCTTTAAAACGATACCAACCACAACTAATAGCGTTCCATATTGAAGGAGAAAATTTGGGAAACCTTGCTGCGCTATTGAAATTTTGCTGAAATTGTGACCGTCGTAATCTGTCACACCCACTTTCTCACGCTATACACAGTGCCTTGCGCTGCGGTTTGGTGCGTTCAGGAGCCCATAAAATGAGTTCGCTTGTTTCAATGGCAGTTTTAATTGTTAACAACAGTCATGTCGGTTTTTAACAGCAGCATACACCAAACACGTGGTCAGAAACCAATTAAACGATAATAACCACATTCACTTAGTCATTTCGTCTTGTTTTCATTAAATTTAATTCGATTTTTACTCAAACATGTTGTTTTCTGTGATTTTGTGTAGAATTAATAATTGTGGTGTTTTTATGTGTATGGTGTTTTTAGCATTTCCTATTTTGAAAAAAACCATGGTGTTTTTATACATATGGTGTGGATATCGCATGGTGTTTTTTTTACACCATGGTGTTTTTTTACGCAACCGGAGAGGGTTGGAGAGTAGACCCCCCCCCAAAATTTTCTGCACACCCTAATTTTTTTTTCGAAAATCATGATTTTTTGTCTATAAAGTCTATAATATAAGCTGAATATATGATAACTTGACCATCTTCATTGTAATTTCAAAGATTTTGCAGCTAAATTTAGCGTTTTTCCTTTAAATTTTAAGCGAAAAAATTTCATGGGGGGGGTGGGGGGGTGGGCCCCCCCACAGAAAATTTTGAAAAAATGCACCCCCCCCATGGGACCCCCCTGGGGGGGGGGTCCCACGACCCACGTTACCATAGGTTGGACCCCCCCTCACTTTTTGGTCGGCACCCCCCCACGGCACCATACCCCCCCCTTCGAAAATTTGTTTGGGCCCACGGTACTGATCCGGTACCAATTGAAATTTTCAACTGTTTTAGCATTCAATTCAATTTGTTTCTGATTTGTTTTCCATTTTTCTTTGTTTCTCTCATTTTATCTGATGTCTGACCTCTGAAACATTTTACCGCAGGTTTTTTCGCGGGAAATATGAAAATAAAAACAACAGACATTTTTCCTCAACTCCAAAAGAGAACCGAATCAGTCTTCATATTTTTATTTTGTTCTCCTTTTCTTGCTGAGCTGATAATTTTGCAAATTTTCACCGTCTTGGAGCTTTATTCTTCTGGAAAATAGTTCAGAAAATAAAAAAAAACATATGGTACACTTGTTTTGCTTTTTTTCAGAATCAGATTACGATTCCCAAAACCAACCAAGTGTCGCAACCCGCAAGTCGTCGTCGTCTCATATCGTATCATCAACAATCGTATCAACAATCAACCAAAGAAAAATCGAAAACATAACGAATTGAACGCTAAAAACCCGTAAAACAGCTGAAAATTTCAATTGGTACCGGATCGACCGAGTACCGGATCGACCTGGTACCGGATCGACCGCCCTAGAAAATTGCCAGGTACCGGATCGACCGAGTACCGGATCGACCGGTACCGGATCGACCGGTACCGGATCGACCGGTACCGGATCGACCTACAGCCGTTTGATGGCTTTGATAGAGATAGATTCGAAAATTTTTGGGGGGGGGGGCCCGGCCGGCCCCCCCAGGCCTTTTCGAAAATCATGATTTTTTGTCTATAAAGTCCATAATATAAGCTGAATATATGATAACTTGACCATCTTCATTGTAATTTCAAAGATTTTGCAGCAAAATTTAGCGTTTTTCCTTCAAAATTTAAGCGAAAAAATATCATGGGGGGTGGGGGGTAGGGTTGTTAAACAAAAATCAAAATTTAAAAAAAAAGTGATTAAAAAAAAACAAAAATGCCGATTTAAAAAAAAAATTCGAAAAATTTTTCTCTAATATGCTCTGAAAACCTCAATTTTGGCACAATTTTTCGAAAGTTCAACAAAAATTTTCTTTGATATCACCTCGTAAAACCTTTAGCAGTCGATTTTGGACCGTTTTACCGACTGATTTCAGGCTTATACAACATCTGCGATGAAGTTTTTGAGCGTCCCAAAGGTTGGCTTACCATTTCCGATGCAGATAAGCTGACGATTCGCCTCGCAATCTAAATTGAGCGTCCAAGCTGCTCCGTTTGCAATCGTTACGTTGTCTGGTTGCCGTTTCGTGTCCTGCCGTCGCGACACATCATCAGATTTGATCGAATTTCAAGCCGGTATGTGTATTTTCACTTGGGCTGGGTACAATAAGTGACGTTTTGGGCGTCAAAACACTAGAAGAGGCATGGTAACGGTTTGGAAAAGGGGTAATTGAGGTCACCAAAACAAAATCTCCAAAGTTCCGCCATACGGGAGTCATTCCGGAGGCGCTTGCATATCATATGTGGTTCTTCGAACTCTTTGATTGATTTTGCACAACTTTGATTTTTGAAATTTAAAAAAAAAATTTTTTTCTTAAAAAAAAACAAAAATGACGATTTTTGTTTTTTTTAACAACCCTATGGGGGGGGTGGACCTAGGGTTAGGGGGAAAAAAATCCGGATTTTTTTTTAAATTAAAAAAAAAATTTAAAAAAAAAAAATTTTTTTTACAAGTTAGGTTTGTTCGAAGCGTCTCGTCGAGCTGAGTTCATCTAGACTATTTTCAGAACGATCCGGGAAACTATAAGAGCGAAAATCGTGTTTTATTGAAATTATGTCCATTTCATAGAGGGAAAGTTGCATTTTCAACAGTAAAACAGGGCAATTTTTCACGTGTACTTGAATATTGAACCGTTCTTAGTGGTTCCTCTTTAGAAAATTACCAAAATTTGACTGTGTTCAAAAATTCCTGTTTGCTGTAGCTAAGTCGGCAACCCCTGTCGACCCGGTCGCCCCCCCCCCCCAAGACACTTACTTTCAGGTTCAACCAGCTATGCTATCTGCCACATGGCGAGAGCCCACTCTTCAAATCATCGTATCGAAAACACGTACCATGATTTCGCGATCACGTTGCGGGCAACTGACAGACGCAAGTTTAACACGTTAGTTTAGCTCAGCACGCAAGTTTTAACATGTGGCCATGTTATCGGGTATCTGAAAAACGGTCGTGTGATGTGGTATTAACCAACATCTCCGCTCAAATTGTTTAACAATATATCGCACAACTCCATTGTAGACCTATAACATACGCCAATCAACAAGATATCATGTTCATCTCATGGCCTACCGACTGAAAAACATGTTCTAAGTTGCAAGAAAACGATTTCTGAAACGATATTTCAATTCAGTTAAGTCATTTCAACGCTAAAAATTGACTCTAGAAGTCATCCAAATCGAAAAACATGGATTACGTCGGTCAAAATGACCAAATAATGACATTCACCTAAGCACACAAAGAAGTTGGGAAGAAAATTTGGTTTGAACTTTCAAAAAATTATGCCATAAATCGAATTTTCAGAGCAAAGTAGAAGAAAAAATTTTCAAATTTTTTTTAAGTTTGAAAAAAAAATCCAAATTAAAAAAAAAAACGAAAAAAAAATAAAAAAAAATTTTTTTTTCCAAAGCCTTTAACCCTAGGTGGACCTAGAGATGTAAGGGTCAAAAAAAAAATTTTTTTTTTAATTTTTTTTAAAAAAAAAGTAAAAAAAAATGAGCATTTTTTTTTATTTTTTTTATTAAAAATTTTTGAAATTTTTTCTTTAATGTGCCCTGAAAATGCCGTTTTTGGCATAATTTTTCGAAAGTTCAACAAAAATTTTCTTTGACTTTACCTTGTCACTTAGTCTTCAACGCTGCAGGTGGTATTCTGGATTGATTTATCGACTGTTTTCAGCCTTGGTGAGTGATGATCGACTCGCGCATTGAAGTACTTGAGCGTCGCAAAGGCTAGTTCAACAAATTCCGATGTCGCTAAGGTGAGATAGAAGCAGAGAACTCACATTTACGCATCGTTTTTCAGGATCTCGAAAGGTGGAAATTGCACTGTCTGCCACTGCAAGCGTAACTTCGTTGGTTGCTCGTTGCTGTTTCGCCTCGTGTCGTCAGCGTGATCACACCGGTTTGTTGTGGAACTTGTTTCCATGTTATTTGAGGTGAATTGAGAGGCAAAACACGAGACGTGATGTCGTCGGTGGGAAAATGGGGTCGCCGAAACCAAGTCTGAAATTTTCACCCTCCTCCCATATGAGTGGGGGTCATATGGTAAGTCGGTGGCTCCTCAGATGGTGATATTCGGACTCCCTGAAAAATTCTGAACAACTTTCATTTAAAAAAAAAAAATTTAAAAAAAAAATTTTTTTTTTTTAAAAAGAAAAAAAATAGAAAATTTTTTTTTCTTGACATCTCTAGGTGGACCCCCCGCAGAAAATTTTGAAAAAATGCACCCCCCCCATGAGACCCCCATGGGGGTGGGGGGTCCCACGTTACCATAGGTTGGACCCCCCCCCTCACTTTTTGGTCGGCACCCCCCCCCCCACGGCACCATACCCCCCTTCGAAAATTGTTTTGGGCCCGCGGTACTGGTCAGCAGTCCATTTTGGACCGTTTTACCGACTGATTTCAGGCTTCCACAACATCTGCGATGAAGTTTTTAAGCGTCCCAAAGGTTGGCTTACCATTTCCGATGCAGATAAGGTGACGATTCGCCTCGCAATCTAAATTTGAGCGTCTGAGCTGCTCCGTTTGCAAGCGTTACGTTGTCTGGTTGCTGTTTCGTGTACTGCCGTCGCGACACATCATCAGAATTGATCGAATTTCAACCCGGTATGTGTATTTTCACTTGGGCTGGGGATAATTAGTGACGTTTTGGAAGTCAAAACACAAGAAGAGGTATGGTAACGGTTTGGAAAAGGGGTAAATGAGGTCACCAAAACAAAATCTGCAAATCTGCCATACGGGAGTCATTCGGGAGGCGCTTGCATGTCATATGTGGTTCTTCGGACTCCCTGATTGATTTAGCACAACTTTGATTTTTGAAATTTTGTTTAAATTTTTCTTTAAAAAAAAACAAAAATGTCGATTTTTGTTTTTTTTAACAACCCTACTCTGGTGCTCTGGGGGGGGGTGGTACTCTGGTACCCCCCACCCCCCCCCCCGCCCACGGTACTGGTGTGCACCCCCTCCAGAAATTTTACTACAATAGTGCACCCCCCATGGCCCACGCCTGGGGGTGTCACTGTACCATGACTGACACCCCCCACTGTAAAATTTTCGGCACCCCCCCCCCCGTGACGACACCCCCCCCCCTGCCCCTCGTAAATTTACTTTCGGCTTCGGTACTGACCCCCCTCACTTTTTGGTCGGCACCGCCCCCCCCCCCCCGGCTACCCCGTCACCCAAGGTCCCGCTTTCGCTACTGATCATAATGAAGCGTTGCGCCCCCATTTCACCTCTAGTCAAGACCAAACAACAAAATGTCGGAGGAATCGAAAAAGAATTCACTGCAATCTCTGTTTGGTGACTATCCAACAAGTGACGAAGACAAAGAAAGTAATGACAACGGCGGTGGCAACGGCTCTGCCAGACAAGAAAAACAACCAAATTCAAACAAATCAGCCGCGGCAACGGCCAGCAGCAGCACGTCTTCGTCGGACCGTTCGTCAAGTTCAGATTCGGAATCTGATAGTTCAACGGAAAATGAAATCAATGTACGAAACGAGAAGACCAACAGCGGCGTTGACGACGGCATTGTTGAAAAGTTGAATGAGGATGATCGAGCAGCACGGAATCCAGATCAAACGGAGACACCGGCGGATGGAACTGCAACGACGAGCAGTTCTGCAACGATTTTGGAGGAGAACGTGGCGGCCAGCAACGAACAACAGCAAAATGAAACTGCTCGTGTCGATGAAAGTGGTTAGCTTTCACAATTCGCTGAAATTTCCTCTCGGGCAAAGTTTAAACTTTTTTAAGTTGTTTGCGCACCAGTTCCGGAAACCATAAGGTACCAAACTTCGGTGGAAACGGGCAATACTGCCCGATTGTTGAGCGACCGAATACCGAATCAAGCGAGGCGAGACACAAGAGAGTTTATCAAGATGAAAGAATTGATTTTGGTGTTTACGATGTATCTCATGTGAAGTTCACACGTTTTCAGAGACACATGGAGCAAAAAGTCGGCCGTCATTGTCGCCCGATTCCAGTTCATCACGATACTCTTCCTCAGACTCGAGTGATTCGGACACGCCGTCAATCTTGCGAAAACGCCGTTTGTCAGAGCCAGACCCGAGCAATGTTGTCAGTGCTGTCAATGAGACGAGCAATCCAGTTGACAATGACAGTAATGAGGGTGTGGGAGGGAAACAAGCCAAGCTTGATTCTCTTGACGTCAACCAGGAAGCCGAGGTCGGTCACCAAAGTGTGGAAAGCACTTCAAGCGTGCTCGCTGCGCAGCGAAGTGACGACATGACAGACGATGGCGCGGCAACAGTTTTCTCGGCTGATTTGTTCGGAGTGGACGAAAACGACGACGCTCGCTGCGCTGCGGTGGCGCAAGCTGAAGCTGGTTGCTCGCATGACGGGCGAACAGAGCGCAGCCCCGGCACACACGGCGACAATGCACACAGTGAGAGGCGCCCGCTTGGCGACGTTCATAAGGAGCATGCGGAAACTGCAGAATCAGCAGAGAGAATGCTCGACAAGGTGCCTTCGTCGTCGTCAGACGTCAAAACTGAACCATCCGAAGAATCGTTGCTGCAAACGAAAGCGGCGTCGGCGTTTCATGCCGCTCTTGATTTGCTAGACGATGATGAACTCATGGTGGCACAGTCGCTGCAGACTACCACTGCGACACCAAAAGCTTCTACGACTGTTGCCGAGCCGAAACCCGAATTGGTATTTGATCTTGCATTTGTTCCTGTCTTCAGCATTCGCTACCGCCAATCATCATCGTCGTTCGTTTTAGGGGTGGTAAAAAACGGTTTTTTTTCAAATCCATGTATATAAAACGGTTTTTTATACCGCGTCCGGTTCTTTATACCCGGTTTTTTACCGACCCAGTATCTGAAGAATCCTGTGATTGCGACAATTTCTGGTACTCTGATTTTACGCAAACCGCTGAATAATGAGTAAAAGACCACAATTCTAGCCAGAAACTGTATGTGTTTCAATGGAAACGTATTCCAATCTTGATTTTATTTGAATCGGTGGCGCTTAGAGAGAATGCAGCATCAGAAAAATTATCAGATGCGAGTTTAAAACAAAAAAAAGCTAACGCAAAACAGATTGACATGTGCAACAGCAAGGAATGTGATACATGCAAATCAATTGAACTGACATGATCGAGAGATATGTAACTGCACAACAATTTTACCTCATTTCTAAACACAAAAGATCACCGAAATCACGAACCCGCACAGACGAAAGAAGTGAACCAAGAACAAAATTGAAAGAGCAAAAAAATCAGATGGAGATTCGGGTCACTATCACCAGTACAACAGCACGAAGACATCACCAACAAAACTTTGAGCACTTTCCGAGTTCAAAGACACAAAATTTCAAGAAATTTGACTGAATAAATATCGCGCCGTTTCTCGTTTATTGTTGAAAATTTAACCGAATTCTGAAAAATAACCAAATCTTTGCTGTATTAGTTTCTTCACTTTGTCAACAAAAGAACTAGCATAAAAAGCGCAAGCGGCAGATTTAAAGCGGAAAAAGCGTGAAGCTGTTAAACTACGAAACACAACATTGCCATGTAGACCAAACTTGAACAGATAAACAAAGAACAAAGCTGGAAAATAAAGCGAACGCCGACCAGAGCCAGTCCATTGGCGGTCGACCGAGATGGGACATGGAAGGAGAGGCACGGGTCTCAGGGTGCTTTATTTATACCAAGAGCGTGAATTGTGTTCTTTCGGCGGTATAAAAAACCGGAAAAAAACCAAAATTTACGCGGTAAAATATCGGTAATTTATTTTGGCCATTTTTTGGCGCCGGTATAAAAAACCGTTTTTTATACCGTTTTTTATACCGAAAAAAAACGTTTTTTTATACCGACCCACCCCTAGTTCGTTTGCTTGCTTCAGGTCGGCGACTCAAAGCAACCAGAGGTGATCACGGCCTCGCAGGCAGGTACGTCGCAACACAACGCAGAGACCGAATACGCCACAGTTGGCGACAGCACCACCGCTGATCCAAATCGACTGAAATTGCAGTGGGTTTATTTTCAGTTTCGAACGAACGGTGATCTTTGGCAATGTTTTTAGCCAGGGCTAACCCAGTTCAGTAAAGTGTACAGAACGCCGTCGAGTGAGGCGCCCATCGAGATTTGTCTGTCATTAAGTGCCTGTACAGTTCTCGGCGGGGCTCGATTCCCCTAGCGGACAGACAATAGTCTAACGCGCTGCCACCCAGGCCACGAGGGTGACAGTTTCAAAATTTTCAGCATCCAAATAGAGATCAGTTCAAGTTTGACTCACACACTCTGATGCTTTGTCGTAGCTTTCCTGGCGTGTGTTGTTTGGTGCACGTAAAGTCTGTAATTGATTTTGATGGCGCTTATAATTTTTGTTCTTTTTTCACCACGATTACATGCACTTCAGGATCCTGCTGTCGAATTTCTCGCAAGAACAGCTCGATCGATATGAAATGTATCGACGGTCAGCGCTGCCGAAAGCGGCCGTGCGCAGGGTGCGTCTCACTCTGAGTTTGTTGTTTTTTTTCATTTCAAACTCCACTTGAGTGAAGTGTGGATGCTTGTTGTGACTTGTGCTATCTCGTTTGCTGTCAGTTCTGTTTGGTTCTTTTACGTTGGATGATTTTGCAGATCGTGCAGGCAGTCGCGGGCGCAACTGTGACGCAGAACGTGGTCATTGCAATGGCCGGCATGGCGAAGGTGTTCGCGGGTGATCTCATCGAAGCAGGTGTGCTCCGTGTGTACTGTTGCTTTGCTGGTATCCTGCGGCCTTACTTACCCATTTTGGTGATTGCTTGCGGAGAAAATTGACCGATTTGTTGCGATGGTGGTATTTATTTATGTTTTTCATCAAATGCAAACTTCGCCAGCTTGGCATTTCAGCGCTGGATATCCGTGAAAGCAGGGGTGAAACCGATGAACCGTTGAAACCAGCTCACTTGATGCAAGCGATCAGTGTCCTGCAAAGAGACGGTTGCTTGGCTCCGTTGCCCACCAGTGACCGTGAAAATCCGCTGCTTTAGATGCTCGAAACGTGTTGGAATCTGTATTTCTTGTGACATTTTAGACTGTTCGACGTCTTGTTTTTTATTGGTTTCATGTGATCACTATTGCGCCGGTCTTTTCAACTCGCGTTGTTGTGCCTTGTCTTGTTTTGTTGATAGTGAGACCGAAGACAGGCACTGGACGTGTTGTTGTTGTTTTTATTGGTGTTTAACCAAAGTTTTTTGACACATGGTTTATTGCTAAAACTACCGCGTTGCGTTGTGTTTTGTGTTTACCTTCCATACACACCGGTTTACAACTTTCTCAGCAAAACGCGCAGTTTTAGTGTTTGCGGTTGAAGAAAATCACCATTTTTTTGCCCACAACTGTGTTATGCTGTGTGTTCTTTTGTCGTGTTCTTTATTTATTAAAATCTGTCGTTGAGAGGGAATCAAAGTCGGATTTACTTTTCTGCAGCACAATGTTACCGGTGTGTGTTTTTTTGCTGTTTTAAATGATTTTATGGTTTTTATATTTGGATGGTCGATGAATAAAAGCGCGGCATCAGTTTTGTCCGCTCTGGTTTTTCCCGGTTGGGACGGCAGGTTGTGTTTTATGCACATTTTTGTCAGACACGTGCGTTACAAAGAGCGCACCACTTTGTCTCAACATTGTTATCTGCCAGAATTGGAATTTTATTGAAAGCAGAAACACTTGTATAAAGTGAAGTATCAAAAACCTGTATTTCAGTCGTGTCGTGGTTTTTACATGTCAAAATCTGCGTATTTTCAGAGTTCAACCGCTGCGTGTCACGATCATTTTTCGTTTTTGACGGTAAGAATATTTTTGATGTTCGGACATCATTTTCAGCGCTCGTCGAAAAGTTGTCTGGCAGCACAAACGTCTGTTGGAGGGAGCAAGTTGCTGCTGAATTGGACTGACGGTGCAGGTTGCGTGTCGGCGGTGGTCGCCTGTTGTGCCAGTGCGTTTGCGTCACGCCAGGTGCGACTTTGCTTTGCTATTGAACGATGGCGCATTTTTATTCACCAAGGTTTGGTTTCATTGATCTTATCAGTGCAAGTTTGGCGTCGTTCTGAACGTGCTGTTTTTGATCACCGCATGTCAATGAGCAGCACGGTAACAGTTGCAAAAGTGCAGCACCAGCCGCATACTTTCAGCTGTTGAAAACCATACTCCATGAAAGCGCGTTTTACATTTGCTGGTTGGCTGGCTTTTTCTTGTTTTTTTTGATGCGCATTGAAACTGTGAGATCGGTATATCAGACAGATGTGTCACAGCACAGGTGCCCTTGTTTTGTTCGTTGTTGCCTATTGATTTTCAATTTTGCGGTTTTGTTTTGTGCTACTGACATCTGAAACGACAACCAACAGGTGCTGCGTATCGAAAACGATTGTTATCTCCGTCTCATTTGGTTGATGGACAAAATTTTCCAAACGGCCCAAAACCACCCAGAAACCGAAAACTGCACAAAAACACGTTTTTTTGCGTATGCGAACAGACCAGAATTCCGGCAGCCATGCAGTGCGCTGCTTTGCACCGGTGTTTTCACTGAGCACGTGTTTCAGCACGCTGTTATTGCGTCAGCCAAAGTTAGACAAAATACAGATAGGTTCGCTGTTGCATCATTCGACGTTGCTGGGATGTTCAGTTTTTGTGCACTGTATCGAGTATTGTTCAGCTAAGTTTTATCTACATTTTCAACAAATTTCCGAAAACCATTTCAACAGCCGGTGCGCGCGTTTGCGAGTGACTCGAAAAGAAAGATGCCGCCGTCGCCGAACGAAGGTTTGCCGCTGAAGCCGGTGCAACGTGAGCCGTACGCCGGCGGCACGCAGATGCTGAAGGACCCGTTGAGTCAGGTGGACCCGGAGGCATACGCGCTCATGCACAAGGTTCGCTGCACCCACAAGCACGTTCATCAGTGACTATTCCACAACTTTCAAAGCTGACATTGGTCATTGACAATGTGCTTTGCAGTGTAGTTCTTCAAATCTGGCACTTTTTTAGCATAATAGAGAGTCCGCGGTTTTTTTTTTCAAAGAAGAAAGGACCGGAATTGGGTTTGGTTGTAATCAAACCGCCAATTGTGACGAAGGAAACATGTCATTTTTTCTAACTCGGCCACGTTTGTTCTTTCTTTCACGGGCTCTGCATTTTGCTAAAATTAAAATGTGACAGGTTTGAACAGACACGCTGTACATTCTGTCCAGTCATTCACCTTGATCTTGAATGTCACCGCAGGAGTTCGATCGTCAGAAGACCGGCCTCGAATTGATCGCGAGCGAGAATTTCACGAGTCGCGCGGTGCGTGACGCGCTCGCAAGCTGCCTGATCAATAAATACTCGGAGGGGTATCCCGGCGCGCGGTGAGACGCGTTCACAGTAGAACTGTGTATTGTGGACAACACGCCGGTTGACTGCCTTTGCAATTGCGCGCACTGATTGGTTATATCAGTTTGCTGCTGCCAATTAGCTTGTTAAACTGCCAACAACCAAAAGTCCACATGTTTTACTGTACAGTTGAATGCATATGCAAAATCTGATTTTCACGCTGGCTCTGCACTGTATCAGAGTAGAGTAGAAGAGTACATCTCGTGTATTTGCAGCTAGCTGATTGCTGATTGGATGAACTGACATGCACTCATTGTCGCCATTGGTCAGGCTCAGTTGGTGCTGAACGCTGATTGGCTGCGTTTGCAGCTACTACGGCGGCAACGAGTTCGTCGATGCGATGGAACGTCTGTGCCAGCGGCGTGCGCTCGACGTGTTCGGCCTCGACGCCGAGCAGTGGCACGTGAACGTGCAGCCGCACTCCGGCAGTCCCGCGAACTTCGCCGTCTACACGGCCATCGTCGGCCCGCACGGCCGCATCATGGGACTCGACCTGCCCGATGGCGGACACTTGACGCACGGGTTCGTTGTCGCGTTCGTGCGTTGCCGCTTGTTTAGCCGACGTAGGTCATTCGACAATCGACATCCATCCATCCATCCATCCATTTTATTTCGCAAAAAAAACCAGGAAACTCCGATAAAACTGAATGAACAGCATGTAGTACGGAGACCCAAAAAACAATAAAATTTTCGACATATTGCTGTTGTGAATTTCCGTCACACTTGTTGCACTTGTTTTGTGAAACTTCAACCTGTTTAGTGGAGCTATTCAGCTTGCGTTTAGTGGTTCAGTTCAGTTGTCACCCGGACCCGACCTACAGTCGAACTCTAAATTATAGGGAATCAGCTGATTGGTTGGTGGTCACGTGATGCATGCTTTATGTGCTGACATTGCTGTGGAACGCGGTCTATCGTTCTGCACAGAAAGCATCCACAACGTGACCACCAACCAATCAGCTGATTCCCTACAATTTAGAGGTCGACTGTATGACTCGTTCTGCGGCATCCCGTTGCGGTCGTTTTTGTGCTTGGATCACGTCGCTCTCAAGAAATCCGCGAAACATCACGTGCGCGATTGTTCCATATTGCAGCTTTTTCACTGAGAAGAAGCGTGTGTCAGCAACGTCGTTGTTCTTCGAATCGATGCCGTACAAGGTCGACCCGGAAACGGGCCTCATTGACTATGATATGCTCGAAAAAACCGCAAAAATGTTCCGACCGGGTCTGATTATTGCAGGTGAGTGCGTTCCGAAGACTGCTGTTTTTCTGGGATTCACGCGTCTCTGTTGTTCGAGTGTTCAGTGACATGCAATTTTCGCAATTTGTAAATTCGTCAGTCTAAAGAGACTGAGAGATCACTATTGCAGAATTATTTGGAGTGTGTCAGGCCGACATGACGTCATTTTTGTCAAAAACGCTTGTTTGTCATGCCGAGACACCAAGATTTTCAGTCTGTTCAAATCACTTCAGACTTTATTCCCGTGCTTGGACCAGCTAAGCTAATATGAAGTTGGCCCTGCCTGTGTGACAAACACACCTGTGATAAGCGTATGTGTGCTCCCAGAGCACATTCCGATAACTGTTTTTCTGGAACTCAACACGTTTGCAAACGTTTAAAGCAGCTTAGTGTTTTTGCTTGATGCGGCAATTCAAAATTACGCGCGGTGCACCGATCGTATCTCTGCGACGAAGACCAGCAAAAAGCGACTGTGTGCGTTGGTTGTGCACACAGGCATGAGCTGCTACGCACGCCACCTCGACTACGCGCGCTTTCGTGCGATCGCGGACGCGTGCGGCGCGCTGCTGATGGCCGACATGGCGCACATCAGCGGCCTGGTCGCCGCGGGCGTCGTGCCGTCGCCGTTCGAGCACGCGCACATCGTCACCACGACGACGCACAAGTCGCTGCGCGGACCGAGGGGCGCCATGATATTCTGTCGCAAAGGTGCTGTCTGAATGCGTTGTGCTCGCTGTTTTGGATTGAGTGAACTTGGTTGCGTTGATGTGCTTCGACCGGTGTCCAGTGAGTTCGAGTGCACGGTTGTCGAGACACACACACAGGGCAGCGACTCAGTCTCCCAGCCAGCTATACGAGTATGCACATTTCCGTGTCGTGACTGATTGGGGATTGAGATTCATGCGATTTTGCAATAATTCGACCAATGACCAATGACAAGTCAGTGTCCGCAGGCCACAAAGCAAAAACTGACGTGTAGGTGTAACATCGCATATATATGACGAATATATGCGTGGCCACAAGCCAACGCGAGTATTTTTGTCTTGTGGTTTTTGGGGGGTGGGGGGGGGGGCGGGGGGGGGGGCGCGGGGGGGGGGGGGGGGGGGGGGGGGGGGGGGGGGGGGGGGGGGCCTTGTCGTTGTTGTTGTTGTTTGTTGCCGTGCTGCTGCTGATTATTGTTCCGTCGGCAGACGCAGTGCCTTCGCGACCTGTGCCGGCCGGTCCCACAGGTCTCGCGCGACGACGTCGAGCGCTCGAACAGGACACGTGAAGATGTGGCGAACGTCTTCGTCAGCGTCGTTGCAGAGTGGGCATCGCGCTGGACATCGGCTGTCTATCTTGTGCTGGTATGACGCCAACATCGCGCAGTAGCCCGACCGCAGTTGTGCCAATCGACGCCTCGTGTAGCGTGGCAGTTCGCGCTCAGTCAATGAGATGGGTGGCGCTGGCGCGTTGAGCACAGGGTTCGCCGGACACCGTGCAATGACGTCCGCGACAGACACGCTGTGAACAAAGTTCAGGAGCTGTTGGCGCGTCGAGTGCTGGACGTTGATCGCCTGGGCGGCCTCGTGATCGAACCTTGACGCCAGCGTGTGTTTCATGGCTCTGTGTCGCGTGGAGACGGACGCCTCGCGATGATACGGATGTGCGTCATCGTAGCGCGCGCTCGCGAGATATTGTACGCAGAGCATGCGGAGGTGTTCCTCCACCGGCAGCTCGGCGCACTCCGTATGCAGGTGATGGACAGGCGCGGCAGTGTGGCAACCCGTGGCGACGCGGAGCGCTGCATTCTGCACCCGCTGCAGTTTTTCAATGTTCGTGGCGGCTGCATTGGGCGCCCAGACCGGGGCAGCGTAGTTGATGACGCTCTTGACTGCCGCGCGGTGCACCGTCAGCAGTGTCTCTTTTGTGGCGCCCCAGCTAGTGCCGCTGAGCGCCTTGAGTGTGCGGACTCGTCTCGATGCCTTGGACGCGGTAGCATTGCAGTGTTGCATGAATGACAGTTTTGGATCGAATGTGACGCCGAGAATCTTCGGTGTCAGTTCTGTCGGCAGCTTGGCGTTGGCGATGCGCACGTTGGGGTCGGCCTTGTGCTCTCGGTTGTCGGGCGTGAATAGCGACGCCGTCGTTTTGTTGACGTTGACTGTCAGGCGTTTACGTTCGAAGAACGCGCAAAGTTTATTCAGGTGTTTAGTCAGCACCGCAGCTGCCTCCGTGTATCGGGGGCTGCTGGCCGTCAGCGTGAAGTCGTCGGCGTAGGAGACGACGTTGACCTCTTGTGGCGGCTCAGGAATGTCTGCGACGTACACGTTGAACAGAAGCGGCGATAACACCGAGCCTTGCGGCACGCCCATTTTTATGTGGCGGTGTGGTGACGTTGCTCCTCTGAATGTGCAGCACGCTTCTCGACCTCGTAAGTACGCCGATAGCCATCGTAGTAGGGTGCCGGGTAGATCAGTCGTCGAGAGTTGCTTGAGCAGGAGTCGGTGGTCCACCGTGTCGAAGGCCCTCGACAGGTCTACGCAGACAAGCGCCGTGCGGTCCGCAGGTTTCGGTCTGTTGAAGCCGGTCGCCACCGATGTCGACACCTTGAGGAGAGCTGAGATTGTAGATCGTCCTTTGCGGAAGCCGTGCTGGTGCTGTCGTAGCTGCGGCAGCAGGTACTGTGACAGCGGGTCCAGCAACAAGCGTTCCAACAGTTTGGCGACGGGCGAAAGCAGTGACACCGGGCGGTAGCTGTTGCTCAGTTCTGGCGGTTTTCCTGGCTTCAGGAGCGGAATCACATTGGCTCGCTTCCAGATCGCCGGAATTTTGCATTCATTTATTGACCTCGCGAACATGTTGGCCAGCCATCGATGCGCCGTTGGACCCAGGTGTTTCAAATGGCGATTGCAGATGCCGTCAGGACCTTGCGCCGTGCTGTTGGAAATAGATTGGCACTTCTTCGCGACCACATCTGTTCCGAAGAACAAACGGATGTCGCGCTGTCGACGTTTAATAGCTCGGACGACAACTCGCGTGCGTCTGTCGCTGCCGCTGCCCGCAGGGATGAATTGACGGTTGAATGCCGTCACTATCTGACGCGGGTCGCTTTTCTGCTGGGCACCGAATAGTATCGATGCGTTGGCTGGTGCTTGCGCTTTGCGGCCGTCGATTTTCTTGAGCGTGCGCCAAAGTCTTGTTTCTGGTGTTCGATGATCAATCGTCGACGCAAATTCCCGCCATTTGCGGGCACGTTCGTCACGGATGCACGTTGCGATGCGGTTGTTCAATTCGGCCAACTGTTCAGTCTGTGCGGGGTCCTGTCGTCTGAGCTCGTCGCGTCGTCGCTGAAGGTCACGAGCCTCCCTGGGGAAGCTCGGGACAAAGTCTTTGACGTGACCCGCTGGAATGTGTCGCTTCGACCCAGTCAGGATGGCCGACCGAAATATAGCTTCTGCTTCGTAGACGGATGTCGGTTCGCGTGCCTTCGACAGGTGTGCATCGACGCAAGTTCTAAATGCCTCCCAGTCGGCCTTCCGGAAGTTGGTGTACGTGCGCCGCGGAGTGCTCAGTATCCTGGGAGCAGCGCCGGCGATCTCAACGACCACTGGAAGGTGGTCGGAGCTCAGCTCGGCGAGCACCTTCCAAGTACACCGCACTGCAGCTGACACTGGAGCCAACGTGATGTCCGGGGCCGATGATGCGCTGCCTGCTAGACGTGTCGGGGCGCCGTCGTTGAGTATGACTAGATTTGACGCGGCTATTTGTCCGGCAAGTTCGTCACCCCTCTGGTCGGGCCGGCCTGCAGCGTCCCAGTCGCGATGATGCGCGTTGACGTCCCCGAGCACAAAGACGTCGTCGGTGAGCAGTGGCTGCAGATGCAGCGAGCGGCGATCAGCGCAACTACTCACCGGTGGAACGTAAACGTTCACCAGTTTGTAGCCAGCCACGCACACGCTAACTGCTTCGACCTCGTCTCCGATGTCTGCGGGGACCATTTCGTTGGAGTAGACGACCGAATCAGAAATCAGGAATGCGACGCCACCGCCGTTTCGGTTTCGGTCCTTGCGCACAGTCGTGAAGCCTGGTGTTGACAGTTTAACGACGGACTGGTCGAGTTTCGTCTCCTGCACCGCGGCGACATCAATTCGATGACGCCGGAGAAAGTCAAGCAACTCGGGCAGTTTCGCGCGTAGACCGTTGATGTTCAGTTGCATTAGTCTCAGCGCACGTGTCTGACGGTCGTGAGTGGATGTTGTCGCAGTCGGATGTTGCAGGTGTAGTGTTCGTGTGTTGGGTGGCCTGGCCGTGTTGCACCCTTTGCAGCGGAATAATTGACGGTCGTACGAGCTCTGTGTCACTCCGCCGGAGCATCGTCTGTGCACCCACTCACCACACTGGCCGCATTGGAATGACCATTCGTGGCGTCTGACGCAGTCGTTGCAGTTCGGGCACTGATATTGTCGTGGTCCTGGATTCAATTCGACGTCGCCGCACAATAGCAATTTACGGCGCAGCCAGGGCGGCGGTCTCTGGTTGCGCCTCGATGAAAACCCGCAGCAGCACGGATGGGCGAAGCCGTGTCGTTGGCGTTTGCGACCGAGGTCGCCGGTTCCACTTCGAGGAAGCGCCAACATCGGAACCTGCATATTGTCGTTCATACAGACGATTGCATGGACGGCACGGCACGGCACGTTAGGTCCAGTGTTATTGCATATTACCGTTCATGGAAACGTGCCTTTGACGTTCGTCGACGTGCGTCAGCAAACGTCACTATGAACGGGCGATAATATGGTTGGTGTTGGGTTTGTTTATTGATTTTTCTATCGGTGGGGGGGTGGGTGGGTGCACGCAGGCGCGCGCGGCGGGGGGGCGGACGCACCACCACAACACCCGCCCGGGCGGGCGGGGGGGGGGGGGAGAGGAGGAAGAAGCACCGCCGGGGGAGGGCGGCCGGCCGGCGGGGGGGGGGGGGGGGGGCGAGGGGGGGGGGGGGGGGGGGGGGGGGGGCCGGCCCCCCCCGCACCACACGGCCGCTGGCGGGGGGGAAACCAAAAGACCAGCACACCGGGTGCAGGGGCCGCCGCAAAACGCAGTAATTGTGCCTAATAATCACGTGTCATTGACTGAAGGACGGACATCGATGTAAAGCGACTGAGTTCTTGCTCGTAGGCGGCACCGACAATCATTTGTGTCTGCTGGACGTTCGCCCGATGGGCACGGACGGCGCCCGCGTCGAGACGGTGCTCGACTACTGCGGTGTCACGTGCAACAAGAACACCTGTCCCGGCGACAAAAGCGCCTTCAAACCCGGCGGTACGCGCGCTGTTCTTGGTGTTTTGTTGTTAAATTGCTGCATTTTATTGTTGCTGAAAGTTCACTGAAACCGAATCAACGCTGGTCTTCTTTTGAATATTTCAGGCATTCGTCTTGGCACGCCGGCACTGACGTCGCGCGGCCTCAAAGAAAGCCACTTTGAACAAGTGGCCGACTTCTTGCATGAAGGTTGCCGAGTGTGTTGTTGTGTTTTTGGCAGTTGTTGGTTTTATTCTTCAAACCGAAACGCTGGGTGAATGTGAATCTGTAGGTAGTGTCATTCCTGTCCAACTGAAACATGCGATCATTGGTTGCAGGCATACAGCTGACGCTGAAATATCAGTCGCACGAGAACGCCGGCAAAACCATCCGAGACTTTGTGAAGTTCAGCGGCGCTCATGCGCAACTGCAGCAAGAGGCGCACGCCGTCAAGCAGCGGGTGCACCAATTCACCGACGAGTTCATGCTGCCCGGACATGAGGACTTTTGAAACAACAGAGGCACGTCGTCCACTATGAAGCCAAGGATGTAGCAGCTTTCATTGGGTAGAGGCGTGATTTTGTGGTAGATGCGCTGCTGGTTGTTCGTAGCATGTTTTGGGGTTTCCTTCTTTCTTCCACGGTTTCATTGTTGTCAAAGTGGTTGTTTTGTTTGTCATCGTGGCCTTGCCTGACCTGACTGAATGCTGGTGATTGCCATTTTGCGTGTCAAACCAATATCATCTTTTTTTCTTTTTTGAACACCAATACCAGGTATTGCCTCACGTTTTTTTCTCGAAAATTGCACAGCTTCCATTTGTGAATGTGCCGTACTTATTTTTTGTGCATTCCCAATTGGATTGTTATAAAAGCTCAGCTCAACGTCTTGTTTTGTAGTTGACTGTTTTGAAAGTTTTACCGATTCATTGTTACTTTTGAGAAATGCGCATTTTATTGAGTGTTCGATTAACATGTGTGCAATAAAGTTAAAAACAAGCTTTGTGCCCTATTGAATGTGACACATCGAATTGGTTAAAAGTCCGTTGAGCATTACCTCGTAATTGGATCAATTGGTTGAACGGGTCTGGACGTTCAATGTTTCAAAATCTAAGTGCGAAACTCGATGGGCGCCGCACGCGACGGCGTTCTGTACGATTTTCTTGGTTAGCCCTGGCTAAACATATCGCCAAAAATCACTGTTCGTTCGTTTTTTTTTTGCTTTTTTTGCTTTTTTTGCTTTTTGATCACTTGGTTTTGGCTTTTGGTTTTCTGTTTTTGCCGTTTCCTTTTTTGGTGCCGGTGGTTTTTTTTTCTTTTTTGATTTTTACTTTTTTGTTTTTTTCGTAATTTTATTTTTTCTCTTTTTCCTTTTGCGATTTTATTTTTTAAAGGTCTCCGTTTGATACGCTGTTCATGCAGTTTTATCGGAGTTCCTGCGGTTCGCGAAATAAAATGAAATGAAAAAAAAAATGTTTTTTTGCGTGTTCGCTCAACGCATAACAGCAGATGTCAGCTTACAAGTCACAAATTTGACGATCAGTTTCCTAATGGCAACATCTCAATTGTGAACTGAACACTGGTTGGTCGAAAACAGCACAAGCCACACGCGCAGTTCGATTTCAGCTGTCAACAACAGCCTCTGTAACGTGCAGTATCTTCACGCCAGCTGTATCGAGTGAGCATGTCGTCGTCACGTGCCGATGATTTGCTGTATGCGAAGATCCTGGTGGCCTCGATGGGCGCCGCAGCGGTCGTCCGTCGCTTCAAGTCGCCCGAAACACGCTGGCGTCTGTGCGCGGCGTTCGGCGTCGCCCTGGTGGCGCTCGTTTGCCGCTGGCAGCTGCTCTATTCGCTGTGCATGGTTGCTGGCAATCTGATCCTCTATAAGACCGTCGCTAAAAGGTTCCGTTGCCCAGGTCATCTGACCTGCTCGTTAACCCCGTTTATCTCCCGTGCTGAGAAGCGATTCCGCGATGAGACGTGTCTGATTTCTAACATAATAATTTGATGGTTGGCACAATTGATGACTGCGCTGATAACGATGCACTGTTGTGTCGATGCTTCACGGTGCGTCTGTTTCTATGTATTCTGTTCAGGAATCTCGGCCTGTCGAGTTTCGTGTTCTCGTTTGGCTATCTGACCGTGTTCCGCTGTAACCCGCTGCTGCCGTTTGCCATGGAAGCCGTGTATCCGCACGCGAACGCGGTGCAGTTGATCATGACACTTCGAGTACGAGATGGCATTTGCGTGTTCATTTTAGATTTGAGCATTGCCGTTGCCGTGAGTTTGTCGATTTGTGATCATTGATGGTTACCGTTTCTGTTTGTTCAGTGTGTCGGTTTGGCGTTTGAATTGAGCGATTCAGCCGACGACCAGAGTGAGTCGAAATTCGCACATCGTCGCCTGTTGCCGCATGAAACGGGCACGTTTCACTTGGCCTGCTATCTGTACAATTTCGCGGGGTTGTTCACAGGTGCCTGCCAGTTTGCTTCAAATTCGGTTTAGTCTTTTGTTGTCGATATTACAATTTTTTTCAAACGCGTGTGTCGTACAGAAATGACATTCATTGTCAACAACATTTGCATGCCGTGGCGCCAGAATTTTCGTGTTCATCGTTTTGCCGAACTGAAAGTGCCGGCTGCTCACTGCTGTGCATGTCAATCTCTTGCTTTAGAGCGCATATGACGTCAGTTCGACACGTTTGACTGAATATGCTACATTGTTTGTGTTGCACACACCGGCAAATGTGTTCACGTTTGTCGCTTTTTTCTCTCAGGACCGTACTACACGTACCGGGTGCACCGTGATGTTGCCATGGTTGGCGACCCATCCGCTGTGCCGATTGCGCAAGAGCTCGCACCCAGGTTGGCCGTGTTGCCCGGTTTTGTGCTGCTCTTTCTTCTGGTCATCGCGTTGTTCCCGTTGAATGTGCGTCGGTTCGAAGTTCCGGATTTTTTCTCTCGTTTTTTTGCTTCCGAATTATTTTGTTCGTTATGTCTTTTGTATCACTTTATGTCTCAAGACAAAAAAAGCAACAAGGAGCATTAGCGTAGCGCAGCATTGTTGTTGTTGCTCACTGCCGCCACTTCGGAAAGGTGTCCGCAGTAACTGTGATGTGCACTGCTAACAAACAACCGTAGTAATTTTCCACAGGAATATTCAGCGTACCGGAAAAATGCCGTTCTATTTTGTGACGTTTTGCTCGCTGCGCTCTCGCTCACAGGCGCTGCACACGGACGAGTTCTACGCGGCGCACGGCTTCGTGTACTGTTTCTTGTACATGGTGCCGACATTCCTGTACCTGCGTACACGCATCTACATCGCGTGGATGCTTGCCGAGTCGACGTGCGTCGTCGCCGCCATCGGTGCGTATCCGGCAGCGACAAAGCCAAAGGTCGGCCTTGGCCCGACGTTGCCACTCGCGGCGCAGCACGCTCGAAAGTACGCTGCAATCTGTGCAAGTTCTGCTGCTAAAATATTCACAAACGCCTAATCCGATATGCTTGTCTGGCAACTGCATTTCCTTCTGCATATGCCTGACACTTGCAATGTGTCGAATTAAATCAATCAATCAGTTTGAAGACATCACACTCAGTTGTAACACAGAAATGTTGCACAGTCAAAAACAAACAAAAAAAACAAAAAAAGTTGATGTACATCAAACAAGTCAGTTTTTTATTGCACAAGTTTTTTTATCTCAAGTGGTTCAAGAGGGGCACATCACTGATGAGGCCACCCCTCTTCTGCATATGATGTTGGTCAGGCCGAAATGCGGAGAACCATCTTACAACTTGGTTGATTTAAAGCACTTCGATCTCTCGCGACTGTATTAATGCCTGAAGCTGCTTCTTACACCACTTATAAATTTATTTGTTTGCCAGCCAAAAACTACCAAATAACCCATGCCTACGGTACGGTTAGCTGATAAATACGTGGGCTAAAAATGTATTGCACTTTGATTTTGAGCTGCTTCAACCGACAGTTTTTGATTTTCTACAGAAATGGTTGTTGTTCATGGCGCATGGGTGTTTGTTTGTGATGTGCAACTTGTGGCCGCAACACAATTTATCTTATAAGTGACCGAGTGTATTGTCTTCAGACGAGGACTTTATCGTGGTGCCGTGTGTCCGTGTGTGGAATGGAAGCAACCAGCGATCTTCTGTTATATTTTGTTCCTGCGCAACTATGCTGTATCCTTTTCTTCGCCTTTATTAGCAGCGAGCGTTCGGTATTGGTTGACGAGCGAATACAAGAGTGGAGCTTTGAGACGATTCGCAACGTCGACGCGTACGGCTGCGAGTTCAGCGACGGTTTCCGCTCGGCGATGCATTGCTGGAACGCCAGCGTGCAGTACTGGCTCGCTAGCTGCGTTTATCGGCGACTGCCGAAATCTGTGCGGTACGGTCAGGGGAGCTTTTCAGTGTTGCGTTTTTTCCTTGTTCTTGGAACGCGCATGCCATGCCGATCGTTTCATGTGAAACAAAACTCATTCTGAATGAAGTTCAGCGTGAAATTCGCGCCGCTCCAATCAAACAGCTGTAATCAGACAACGAATTGAGCTATATGTTTAAAAGAATTGTACAAATTTGAAAAGCTCCAATACTTTTGAAGCAGTGCAGCAGCTGAATTTGCTTTCCGTCCATGTGAACGGGAGAGCACTCTCGCATTTGCAGCATGCCTCTGACAATGCTGGTGTCTGCCTTTTGGCACGGCATTCATCCCGGCTATTATCTGTCGTTTCTGACGATTCCTCTGTGCACCTATGCGGAAGATCTGATGAAAGCAACGTTTGACGTAACGAATCACGAACAGCACAAGATACGACCGCTCGTCTGGTGGTTTGTGCGAGCGCGAGGCCTCGACTTCATGGCCTGCGGCTTTCTGTTGCTCTCGTTCGGCAGCACCATTCGCTATTGGCGGTCGATCGGCTTCTGTCTGCACGTCACCATGCTTGCCTGTATTCTCGTTTGTCATGCGAAACGATGGGCGGACAAAAAGCGCGCGTGATACAATGCTTACGTCAAACGGCAATACAGAGGAACAGTTTATTAGTCACGATACAACAGCACATCAACTAAAACTAATCGTGCAACACACTGGTCGAATACTCATGTATGATCAAGTTTTGTTGAGAATTTTTCAAAAATACAATTTGAAACACTTACGTAAAAATGATTATTCATCTGCAGTCAGTGCAGTCTGGTTGTTTATGACAACTGAAAAGTTGTAAAACTGACACAAAACGTAAAAATAATTGTGAATCTGTTTGTAAAAAAACAGTTGTGCGTGAAATTCAACAAATAAACATGTTTGTTTCCTACAGTCTATCTCGCTAATATATGCAACTCGCTGATTGGTCGGCTCCTCACGCTCCGCACCCCTGGGAACGGGATTCAGAAAATATCATGTTTTTTTGTTGTTCAGCGGTTTGTTTTCATTTTTTTTCATGCCGAAAAAATTCTAAATCAAAAACTACAAAATTACAAACGTTTGAATTGGTAAAAAATTAGTAAACTGAAGTTTTTTTGGTTGATTGACGGCGACGACGTCGTCGAGAATTTTTGCTTTCAAACGTACCGCTGGCCGCTGCTGCGTGTTCAAAACAAATTTAAAACAAACAAACAAAATAACAAAACTTGCTTCCAACGATTTCGACGGTTTTCATCCCGCTTTTAACAATTGATTCATTGGGTGCGCCATATCCATTCATTGTTGTTCAAAGATTGCTCACATTGTCAATAAATACTGTCACCTGCTGCGTTCTTCTTCTCTGTGCTTCGGACACACAGTAGCGGCCAGCGGCGGCACGCTCTTTTCATGCCTAAAGGCAAAAACTAAACCAAAAACCATAGACGACGTCGTCGCAGTCAATCAACCAAAAAAGACATTTTTTGACATTGTGACCAATGCAAATTTTTGGAATTTGGTAGTTTTTTATTTAGAATGTTTTTTCGGCATGAAATAAATGAAAACAAACCGTTGAACAATGAAAAACATGATTTTTTCTGAATCCCGTTCCCAAGGGTGCGGAGCGTGAGGAGCCGACCAATCAGCGAGTTGCATATATTAGCGAGATAGACTGTAGCTTCAGTGATTCCAATTTGCAAGCGCTAGTCGTCGGCTTTCATTGTTGCCGACGATGCCTTCGAGCCGGGACGATCGTCAGCCAGCGTTGCTTCACTAACAGGGGTGTACACCTGAGAAAAAAACTGCGGTTAACTGCGGTAATTTTGTGGGTGCGCGTTCTGGAGTGTTTGGTTGACAAACCAGTGACTCCCTTCGACCGGCTCTAATGTCATCGAGCACTTCGTCAGTGTCTTCGTTCGGCGGTGGTGGCGTCGGCTCCCGTGGTGGACCATTTTTTTCGTCAAGCCAGTACGTTTGAATCGTGTAACCAGGCTGCGACATTTTTTTATATGTTCCTGGTTACTCTGCGCATCCGCAAAGCCCGTTTGCGAAAAAGGACTTTCATAAGACGCAGTTTGAATTGTGCGCACCTGCCATTCGTATTCTCTGTACTTTGTGGTCGTGAACAGCTTCGGGCAGACTTTTTTCAAGAGCGCTTCTGTGTCAGCACTGATCTGAATCTTCATCGGCTGTTCGTGGAAATGTTATCGAAATAGGTTTTATTATTACATCGTTTTTAGTGGTAAACAAAACCGAGAAAATACGAACTGATCCGCTGCTTTCCATCTTATTCGCCAGCAGCACATGTTCTCCGAACAAGCAATATCGGGGCATTTTGACGCCGACAACGCCCGCCACAACACTGCCACTGTGCACTCCTGCAGTTAGTATCAATAATGTAACAGAAACACAGGTTGCAGCGCTGAAAACGTTCGAATTGAATGCATAATACCAGCTCGAATCTGAATGTTCTGCCCTTTGACGTTGACGAGTTTTGTCTGTTCAATGAGATCGAACGCGCAGTCGCACGCGTACTCCACGTGGTGCGCATTGCGCGTCGGCGCTCCCGCGACAGCCATGTACGCGTCGCCGATCGTTTCCACCTGTGTTGGAAGAGAACAACACGCAGTGCACTAGTTCGGTTTTTATTGTTTTCAACGACATGTTCAGTAATGCAAACACTGGCAACATATGAACCTTGAACAGATTATGACGTGTGGACGCCTCATCATATTTCATGTACATTTCATTCAAAAACTCGACCACTTCCATCGGCTCGAGCGTCGAACAAACAACGGTGAAGCCGACGACATCCGTGAACAGAATCGAGACGCTGTCGAACGTCTGACCGTTGAAATTTGTAAATCTCTTTCTCTCTTCACTTCTCTTTTGCGATGTGTGTTCAATTGCGATTCTCTAAATCCGGCCTGTAGAGTTGCGGCCCGTTCGATTCCGTCCCGGACAGTTCCAGCCGGGCAAATTTTTCTTAGCACGAGCGATAATAAACCACCTGTAGTGATTTTTCGTGACATGTGATGAATCCAGAAATGATCAGTTTGTTTTTCGTGTTAAGGAAACTTTGCCGGGCCCGGAATCGTCCAAACCGGAATCGAACGGGCTCGAATCGAACGAGCCGCAATTCTTTGGGCCGGAATTTCGCAACCCGCAATAGCCCATCAACCCTCTTTGGGTGACATGACAACCGATGAAACAGCGCTTATTCTCAAGTGCAACGTTGCGACATGACATGTAAATTTACAAAGCGCTGTGCAGTTCATCACCTCACAAGTGGACATTGACGATGCGCCCTTGCGCAGCTGGTCAGCCACGGTGCGTGGCAGCAACTGATAAAGCAGTTGGTCGGTGCGACTGCGTTGTTCGCGCAACTTCGCCATGCTCGCCTTCATTTGTTCTGCTTTTTGTTCTTCCTGCAGTCAACAGTTTCAACAATTGCCACTTTTCATCCCTCAGAACACTAAAGTGTGTGAAATATGTGTGAGTGAACGTAAAGCGTGACGGTTGCATGTGAGGTAAGGCATACATTGTATAATACCGTAAAGTCTTGCATATACAGTCGAACTCTAAATTATTGGTAATCAGCTGATTGGTTGGTGGTCACGTGAGCATGCTTTCTGTACAGGGATTGCCATGGGGGCGGACTTTGGTTTGCTTGCACAGAAAACATGCATGCCGTAATCACCAACGAATCAGCTGATTCTTCAAAATTTAGAGTTCGACTGTACATTTGAAATTAAAAAAAACTGAAAAAAGTGGATTTTTTTGTGACGACCTTGTAAGTAGGAGGTCTTATAAAGAAGATTAGTCGTGTTTTCTGTCTTGGTCTTGACCGGGCTGAATCTTGAGCTTCAACATTACCGTTTCAGTTGTCAGTCAACCATCAAAATTCCCACTGCCCCCCCCCGCGCACCCCTCCGTTGGTCGACGACGCCGTCGTCGTCGTCGTTTTCGCCGCCGTCATATTGTTTCTGTTTCTTTGTGCTCATAAGTTGTGATTTCATTTGTGGCAGTAACCATAATAAACGTGACGACGACGTTCGATCGATTTTCACCAACGACGTCGTTTAAAATTTAAAATATCGTTTCTGCACCTTTTTCAACACTTTTCTGCCAAAAGTCAGTATTTCAAGCCTGTTTGGTTTTCGTCGCACTTTAAAGACGTCTGCAACGGTTGCCGCAAATGAACCAAAACAAAAAAGACCTTATAAAAAACTCCTGCCTTTTAAATGAGAGTGGGATTTTGAACAAGTCAAAATATTGAATTTTTTGGTTTCCCGCCGTGTGACACTTTGCCCACTTGTGAGGAGGAGTGTTATAAGTGGGAGTGGTTTCCCGCCGTGTGACACTCTGTCCACCTCTGGGTGGGGCGTGGGGGTGTTATAAGTTGGTGGAACCTTACTTGTATGTGCAAGTCGTACGATGATATGTCGTGAACATATCATTGATGTTGTTATGTTATGCTTGATGTTCGAGTTCTAAGGCTAACCTGATCCAACAGCAATTTCAGCTCAGCTGCTTGTTGGGTGCTGGCCAGCGTCAAATCGCGACTCGAGTCGTGCGTGGCAAAATCGTTGATGAAAAAGCCACTTTTGTACATTTGTTGCAGGTTGGACATGCTGTTGATGATATAATTGAAAACTACACTCAATAGAAAACGAGCAATGAAAGAGGCTCACACGCTCACAGGCACTCACACAGGAATTCCGAGGAAACAAATGCTCTCCCACTCCTCCATGTACATCATTTGTCCTTTCAGTGTCAAATACCGCTGACGTTCTTCTTCTGCCAAACGACGTCTATCTTCTTGCACTGCGAATATAAGTAGAAGGTTCAAAAATACAAAAGCGTAAGGAAAACAAATTTACTGCATACATGTATGCTTTGCTTACGCTCGAACTCGTCAGCATGCTGACTAATGCGGACTTTGAAATCATCTGACCAGACTGGCTCAATTGTTTGCAGTTCAAAGATGTTGTTCAAATGAGATACAATCTACAATACAAAATGTGCACCTGCTCAATCTAACACTGAAAGTTGGTAGAAAATGCAGATTTTTTGAATCATGAGTATGATGAACATGGACATACATACAAACGTGTCTACGTACGTACATGCATAATTGTTTCTAACCTCTTCCCAACGAAGTCGCATGAACGGACGAATTAATACAAATTCTTGATGCAGTTTTTTACCAATGACCCGTGGCATATTGCTGTAAAAAACCTGACAATGTGTTTCAGTTGAATCATGACTGAAATGGTACCAGTATTAAAACCGTATGAAATATCAAATACCGAAACAGCGCAAGTCCAATGTTACGAATTCGCATACCACGGTTGAACACTATTATAAACGGAAATATATCAAAGAATGTGTCGGACGTAATTTTCAGCTGCGTTTGTTCCAGTTGTTCTTGTAGAGGATCGCGCAAATCCTAGATACGCCCAAGTGTAATACATGTGTATGTGTTGATTTTAATGGGCAATTCATCGTGTCCTGATTTTTGCGTACCTTGCTGAACTCCAAATTGTTGAAATGCACTCGGAATATCACGTGCTGCATGTTGTCTTCAGTCGAGTTGTCGAGCAGCTCAATGTTGACATCGGTGTCGTAGAGTGTTTTTCCAATCACCTTGATGATCCCACGGACATAGTGCATGAAACCGCGCCTCTTACTTCTGCAAACATCCTATTCGATGAGTCTATTCATGTTTTTGATGTTATTCAAAAAATTTTAATTACCGGTAATGCAGTGTGAGTCCGGTGCGACTTTCATGTTCGCAGTAGAATGACGGCGGTTTCAACTCGGGGAAAGTGAATTTTAGATACTCGTGTAGACTATCTAATCCGTTTAAAAACTGCGTAAATGTACGACCAAGCACTCGTAGAATCTGTGAAGATCTGTGTCAATTTGTTAGGTGTGCAGGTTGCTGAGCACTATGACGCATGTATACCTTGTGATACTCAAACTTTGCTGCAAAATGATAAAAGTCAGATCCGATGTTTTCCATGAGTTCATCTAGCGACTTGCCGGTCACGTCAGGCAGAGCCCAAATAATTTTGTACACGTGACCTTCGCTGTAATTTTGGGTCACCTGAAAGTTCAAGTGATGTAAAGTATTTTTTTGACAGTTACACTGTGTAATCAGAGTAATACCGCAAATTTTTCTTCCTCTATGCCAGCGATATACGTGATTTCGGTCCAGGTTTTAGCGCCATATTTTTCTCGCACAAAGCCGGCAATATTTTCCAATATTAGTCCGTACATATTTGTAACTGGTTTCTGTCCATAATCGGATTGGATAATTTGGGGCATTAACTGATTGGCTGGTGCGTGAACCTGATCAGGTTCAAACGTGGGCCGTTCAAATTACACTTTGTTTTTTTTTTAATTTTTCAATTTTTAGTGTTTGTGTTATGAATGTTTGGATTTTTAATGGACACACTTTTCTGCGATTTATAAATGCAAAACATTTGGATACAGTGGCTTTTAGTTTTTCTGCATTTTGAACTGTTTACAGACAATTTGTTTCATTTTAAAAATGGAGAAAAGCAGTTTTCATGGCAAAATTTTAATTAAAAATTTGTCACCGTCGTCGTTTTTTTCTGAAAAAAATAAAAATTCGCCTTAAAAATTGCATTTTTTGATTTTTGGGTTTTCTGCATTTCATAAATCACAAATAAGTTTTATCTTTTAAAAATACAAACATTCATCAATACAAACACTCAAAAATTGAAAAATTTTGAAGAGTAAAATGCGATTTGAACGGTTTGCGTTTGAACCTGATCAGGGTCACACGCTCACGCACCAGCCAATCAGTTAATTCCCCAAAATTATCCAGTCCGACTATGTTTTATATTCAGGTACTGTACAATTTGAAAGTAAAACGCTAAATATGCAAACAAGACGCTCATCATTCTTGTGCTGCGCTTACATGTTTGTACAACGAAATGTGTAACGAAAACGTCCGACGAAATTACAGTGGTAATTAACATGTTTCATCGACGCCTTTAAGAGCAGAATGAAGTGCACTAAGCTGAGACGGAAACCAACTCGATCTGCAGGAATAGATTGACTTGTATTAAAGCTATATAATCTAATGGTTCTTATATTCATTAACCGACATCTGAGTTTCCACATGGGAGTTTTGATATTGCTGCAGGTACGTCGATGGTGTGTGTTTTCTAAACACGTGGAGAATTATACGTTATAAACAATGAATTTTATACAGGGTGTACAAGCACGTTGTGTTTCCTCGCCAAGATACAGTCAAAACTGCATATGCAATGTGTGCATTATCAAAAATATCTTTTCCCATGGGGGTACTGCATGATCTTTACATGCAAAAATATCTTTCCCCATGGGGGTTTATTAGAGGTAATACGGTATTGTAAAACATAAATTAATTGCTGTTCGTGTGAAGAAACGCAGCATGCGCCTGCACCCTGTACAAGGTTAATTATTGTCAGTGTGTTTGGAAATGTCTGCTTGTTTAGAATGTCCGATCATCTTATGCCAATTATCAAGCTGTGGGACTCAAATCATACTGTGCTGCGTTAATGGTTGTGTTTTTGCAGAAAACTTCAATCACCCAACACTAACTGAACATGATTTACATCTGAAGAACATCTTCGACAATAAAATAACATTGTATTTTGAAAAACAAACGCAAAAACAGCAGAAGTTACATATTTAGTTCAACAATGAACTATGTGTCTTAAATGCATATTTAATCAAAGGACAAATGACTTTTTCACAGAACAAAATGTTTAAAACAGTCTTGCTGTATTATGTTGAATTTGTTTGCAAAATAACTTTTAATCAACGTTCTCTGATCAAGTTTAAATAATAACAACCGTCGTTATTTGTGCAGCAGCTTTTGGTTTGTAAAGATTGGTTTGTAGATTAATAATCACGTGGTTTCTTTTTAATTTCGAGTTTTCTAGTTTTCTGTTTTTCCGATTTAACGGTATCAGGCAGATCTTCATCAGTTTCCGTTTTGACGGGTTTCGGTTTCTCTGATTTGTCTTCTTCCGGTTTCTCAGGCGTGTTACCAATTGTTTTCTGCGCCGTTTTTGATCTAATTTTCAACTTCCGTGACTTTCGCCCATTATCTTTTGATGAAGCAGCAGTTGGATCCGTGGCCGCTTTGCGTTTGGTTTCATCAATCGGTTTGGCAACGGGCTCTTCATCAAAATAATCAATTGCGGACATCGAAACAGATGATTTTGACGGAGTCGATTGGTCTGGATAGTTCAGTTTTTCTGTTCCTTTTCGCCATCCTTCGACTTCTTGTTTTTCAGGGAATATCACTGGCAATTCACGTTTTAGGATTCGAGACGGCGGCGCTTTATAGGGCTTCGATTTTGCTTTTTCCTTCGCTTTCTCCAGTTCTTCGCGATCACGGATTCGCTCAGCACGTATTTGGCGACGGGTTTTGCATTGCATTAGCGGAAGATCAAGAGAACTATCAAGTGCTTTGTTAAGACGACGCATGAAACGGTCAAACAGCCGGTCAAGATTTTCTGCCTCGTAGGTATCGTGTCGGTCGTCGGGCAAAAAGCGTGTGCGTTGCAACGGTCCACCAATGCGCAGTAACATTTTCATCTAAAATTATCTGCATTCGTGTTTTATTAACAAAACTTTTTGTATGCAAAAACAAATATTAGTCTGCGTACTTTAACAAACAGCAACGTTCCCACTTGAAAATCATCTCCCTGCCGCGATGGATCACTTTTAACCATAAGTAGCATGTTAGTTACAATCATGACAAGCATGTTGATTAGGATTGTTGCCTGCATCACCATAAATACAAAAAAGAACCACGGCGCTGAAATAGATTAAATTGTTCATGTGACATTAAACGAAAAAGGACAGCTTAAAACGTAAACAATCTGAAGCGTGCGAACGAAACCTACCGAGTGTGCTGGCTGCGACAATTTTGTTGAATGAGAATTTGCCAAGCATCGCTGCGAACGCCTCTTCATTCACGAGTATAAATGTCGAAAACTCAAACAGTCGCGCTGACAGTAGCAGAAAAAACGCGGAAGAAAATGCAGTGTAAACGATTGAAAACAGAATGGTGAATGCAATAAGTTCTTTCGCAGACGCATGTATTGTTTCCAGAAATCGGGCCATGCGCGAGTTGACACGGAGCAACTTCAACATTTTTATGTTGGCCAGAAACAGCACGAAAGCTTGCAGCGTGCCATAATTTTCTTCGTATAGCGCAGCAAGCTGTAAATTTTTTTAAACGAACGTTTTTACAACTGTACTATTTGTTTCTCTATCATGTAACCGTGACCTGTAATTTTAAATAGATGTTTCCATTAGTTTCTTCGACTTGGTGACTAATTTCCGTTGTTGAAAACTGTCGTAGTACGTAGAAAAGGGCGGCAGAGAGTGCCATCACAACAATTGCCAAATCGATGTACGACCAAAAGTTTGAAAGATATCCTTGTGTTCCTGCAGCACGCCATTGTGTTGCAATCATGTATACGAACGCTATTATTGACAGGATGAAAAAGATTTCGAACAGAAGAACAACCTGAAACCAAAATTGGGAAACTAAATCATCAGTCAATTTCATCTCAACTTTGAAAAGTCGGCAACTTTTAGAACACTTTTGTTCAAATGAAAAAGAATGAACATGTTGGGAACTTATGAAACGAATTAGTAAAAAATCGTTTTGTTTTTTGAAAATATAAAATTGCACTTACGAATCCAAAAGCATCTTCGTATTTGTAAAGTCTGATTGGTAGAAAATAGTAGCTGGGTTCAAACGCGCCAGCCGATGTCGATTCAAGCAGCAAATGACACATGGCAAACATGTTAGACTGCGCATTATAGACTCCGAATTCAATAAATATTGCTCTTGTTCGGTTGTCCATCCATTGTTCCGTTGCCAAACGTTTCAGACTGAGAGACGAGTTTTATGCAAGTATTTTCATGTGGCATATATTTCTACGTAGTCTAATTCTTATATATCCACAGCAAAAAATAATTCTGTTCAACTTTTTGAGATTTAACCCATCAATGGACATCAAATCTACTATGAATCTTTTTATAATGCCTTACTGTGGTCGCAAATCTTTGCTGTGTTCCCAAAGTGGTAAAAGGTAGCCACCGGCGCTGTAGGTGTTAAAACGACCCTCAATTGGGAGCCCATTCAGTTCTTCTGGCGACGTCCACTTGTATTCAGGTATCGCTGCTAATCCATAGCCAAGGGGTCGCCAGCCGGGACTGTACGTCAACTCGTCTTCCGCAGACGTAGATCCGTGACACCAGTCAACTAAATGCCTCACAGATCCATGAATTATGCAGTCGTCGTCGTCTGTAAACATTTCATAAGAGTGAAACTATGCAAAATTATGGACATAAATTTTTGTTCTTATTGTTTTTTTAAATTGCAATTCGAAATTGTGCAATTAAGTCAGATTAAAAGGTACGGTATGGCCTATTAAACATGGCAGCTTCTTTCAGGAGTGCAAGCGCGCAAAATTTGAATGAAAGAAAAAAGACGTTTAAAAGAAAAATTATGTGTCAAATTTGAGGTGTTTTTTAAACTAATTGATTCTTCGTGTTGTTCTGTTCATTCTTTCTCCCTAATTCATAATCTGGGAAAAGATAACTCTCAGTCTGCGACTGATCCCGCTTTATGGAGAATACAAGGACTGCCTTATTTATTCGGCTATGCTGTACCCGGACGGCAAACTCAAATTTAAACACGCATCCAAACCGAGGTCCGGAATTTCCTGAGCCAGATATCCATCCAGCACTCGGAAATGTTTTTGTTACAAAAACCTAATTTTAAATTGTCTTTTTAGGAATGAAAGTAGAACCTGGAGAACCAATCCTGCTGTCGAATCCAAACCCAATCACACAAATTGATACAAACAGGCTGCTATCAGTGTCGTTCAGCTGTTCTTACCAACGATACGTATTTGTCGTATAACGCCATAGCCGATCATGCGGCTGACTTTGTCCATTATAAAACCTCGCATATCTATTGGCGGTACTCCATGATACCAGAATGCACGAGTCGCATTCACCAACACAGTATCGGTCCATTGCCAAAAATCGTCAGGGCTGCTGATCTGCATTGTTGGCAACACACGTAGTGTTAAATAATTCAAGTTACTTATGCGTTCACAAGTTTTTACAGATATTCAGTGCAGAGCACTGTATGTTCTAACAAAGTTCTACCAACGTTTTCAAATTGATAGGAACCAGTTCCACGCCACCTTCCAAGAAAGTGATCACGCAGCGTCTTCGTGTAGAAATACGATTTCATATCGCGGCCTCCTTTATTTTTAAATGCGTGGTGTTCAATTGTTATTTAACATAGACAAAATACATTCAGATTCAATCATGCTAGATTGCATCTGCTGAAAGAACACAAAAAACAAGCTGTAAGCTCAGTGATCAAACTAACCATAGCAGATAATCAGCACAATGGCGGCGAACCCGACGTTCACGAAAATGTCAACCAGTAACGCATTAAGCCGTTTCAGTTTCAATGACTCTACACGTTCGTCTTCGTTATCCTGCCACAATACAGCACTTGCTTTCACTTGCCGTTTGCCTGTAAGCATACATTGTATTGTTTTTATGCATGTGTCTGGTTGGTTGTTTGGTAGTTTGATTTTTGGAAGTTCATTTGGATTTTTTCAATAGTTTTTTTTTTCAAATTTGCTTAAATGCTTACTTTTTTCATCGTCTTTTGGTACTTCTTTATAAAGAAGCTTTTCTTCGTTTGCTTCAATGGTGTCGTCTTCTCCATAGTTAAACCGAGCACAAAGACACGCGCAGAAGATTGCAATGAATAGCAGCTGTCAATGTTATTATCAATAAACAATTGATCACAAAAAAATCAAACGTAATTGACAAACATACCTTTAACGGATTCACCAGTAGTATCGAAGATAAACACGCAAACAGCATGCTGGTCAACCATTTTCGAGCCTTTGAGTCACCAAACTGGATACCATACGAGTAAATAAAAAATGCTGACGCTCCAATTGCAGCAAAGGATGCGAGCCACGCAATCTGTAAACAGTGTGTTTCATAAAAAGACTTTCTAAATTTTAAAATCCGAACTACTAATAGTTATACTAACTTGTCGACAGAAAGATGGAAGTGGTGCGTTGACTGCTTTCTCAACAAAAGTAAGTTTTCGACGATAATGATTAGATGAAGTTGACTCATCTTCTTTGTCTTCTTCGGTAATTATGGGAAGCTGAAAGATTTATCTTGCTATGAACTGCAACCAAACATTATTACCGTGACGCTTTTATTCATGCAAAGCAACACCATAACAATACTAAGTTGTCCATCCATCCATCTATTTTATTTCGCAAAAAGCAGGAACCTCCGAGAAAACTGTATAAACAGCATGTATTACGAAGAACATAAGTTGTTCAAACCTCATGCATATCAAGCAGCTTCAATGCTTCATTTACGTGATTCGGTCGTCGTTTCGATAACTTTGCTTTACGAAACATGTGAATGATTATCAAGCAAACTGGCATGATCACAAGATTACACATCACGCCAATACCAATCTGAAACCCGTATGTGATCATTTTCTTGTGATGAAAGTACTGTTCAATTTTCGGTGTGATATTTGTGAAGGTTGTGATGAAGCAGATGAGAAAACATGAAGCAATTTTATTACCTGTTCCATGCTCATTGCGAAGGGTCCCATTTTCATCAAATTTTGATTGTAGTTGTCTGCAATTTTTGTTTGTTGTTTGTCTTCAAATCTACATATGAAATAACCAGATGTAGATACATCTGGTTATTTCATATAAAAGTGTGATGTGATAACTGGAACTGCACCTGGCATTGTTCCATACCACATTGCAGACGCCAGCATGGATAACATGATTAATACCATAACGCAAGTCGTCCGTTCGACGCGACGGAAACGCGAATATGGTGGTCGGGTAAACACAGAGAGCCTGTAGATGACCTACGTAGATAAGAACCAACCCACACACAAGAGTCTGTGTTAGGTTGTACTTATCTACGTATTTCGTCACAAGTTTTTGATTTTGGTGGTTGACTCTCGCCAGTCACCACATACTTTTTTAATTAATTCAATGTTAGAAATAAAAAACTATCAAAAATATGATTACCAGATATGTCCATCAGTCATCTGACGTCGAGTGCGTTCTTTGATTAAGTTGGACGTTTCTTCCAACTCTAGGCGACTGCTTACACCAACCATGCGCTCGGTCTGCAATTATACAAACGTTTCACAAATAAATCAGATTGATTGTTCTCTGGCTTTTGTGTTAAGAGTTTTGTTCACCATGCCATCCTCTTCATCGATTGCTAACCATCGTTCCACAATAAATGGATAGTGTTCGCCTGTGGTGTGATCGATGATTGTTGCTGAATCACAGTACCAGCTGCGGAAGTTTCCATGCCCACTGTTATCATGCCATATTCGCAACCACTGTAGGTCGCCAAGGTGACTGTTAAAAATGCAACGTATTTTTATATCTTATGCATTTTGTACGTAGTTTTAAACCAGTAAAGTAGTTTTTTATATAGGTAGTTTGTTGGATAATTTTGTACGACGTAAGCAGCTTACTCTTGTGTTGCCATAATAAAGGAATCCACAGCACCATTTCGAAAAGTCTTCTTTCCAACGGTTGAGCAAACGAGTTCACGAATAGGCGTTTCAGCCTGTTCACCGGTCAGTATGAAGCTTATTTTGGAGTCTGTTGCCGAGCCATGTGTGTATCCAGTACGCACGAGAATTTCGTATACAAAGTCATCCTATGTAAGGTGGGCATGGGAAGTGAAGATTTTTGAAAAACGTTGTAATTTTTTGAGTAGAAAAAACGGTATCTGTTGCTTTTTGATTTTTCAACGTATGTGCAAAATCAACTAACCGAACTGGCTTTGTTTTGTGCTATATGCCCGTCTGTATTTTGTATTGCGTTATAGGTCAATGTTTTGTTCTCTCCATGTTTTGTTCTCTCATTATCAACAGTATTGAGGTTGTTTGAGGTTTCTGAGGGTGTCTACCCGTAGTTATGGGTGTCTGGCAGTAGACTCCTACCCCCGCCTTTTTGCTAGAGGGGAGGTGCAAAAAACAAGATGCCATGCCATGTGCTACATTTTGTATTCTGTAGTACAATCAGTTTAAGCTATTTTTGAAAATTGTAGCGCACTTTGTGCATTTCGAGCATGTTGTTCATTTCGAGTAGTGCATTACGAATTTACTGACTTGCTTACGACAGTCAGTCTACAGGTTTTAAAGTTAACTTAATTTTTACCTGTGGGTCATTGTCATCAAGCGGTAAGCTGCGATACTTAAACACGTCTTGTTTGTCTTTATAGCTTGCGTAAGCCATCACCAGTCCATACGTGACGAATATGATTAGTAGCGATACATAAATGGAAACATTGTTTTGAAAACTGAGATTCGTAAAAACAAATTCGAAGTCAAGCGAATTCGGAGGTCGAAAAATTCCGGCAGAAAATGGCGTTAAATGATTGCTTTCGCAATACAACAGCCGAGGGCTGCTGTCATCGAGTGGCTGAAATGCTATTGCTATTGGAGTGAACAAATAATTGTTGAGTTCAGTTAAATTTAAATTATCTATTTGAACAACAATGAAGTGCAATTTAAAAGTTTTGTGTGGTTTACGTACCGACATTCCATCGGAAGACCATGCGTCAGATAGAGTGTTCAAGAAATAGCAGCCTTTAGTTATTGTTGAAAATTTATAACCCCATGAGAAATTTCTTGAAAAAACTTGATTGTTCCAGAGCACAGTAATATTGTTGTCAATCTGAAGCATTTTAAATAATATAAATGAAACACGCACGAATGGATCTTAATAATGGTTGGATTTATGTTGGACGCTAGTGTCATTTTTTCAACACAAATCAGTCAACGTGTGGTGTGATAAACTAGCCGGAGTATCGTCTGGCATTAGCCGTCCAACTGCAACATGAGTTGTCCCAATATACATAGAAAGCATCGAAGCCGGAACTTGCCATGTGAATTTACCTGAAAAATTTGCGATCACATGAATGGAATGTTTTTTGACAAGCCATTGATTAAACAAAAAACTAAAGTTTTATTTTTTTCTTGTTTTTTACTTTTTGCTTATTTTTGCTTTTAAATTTTTTTACTGCTCCTACCAGTAGTATTCACGCGAGTCATCATTTTGTTTTGACGTTTATAGATTGGACCTGGATAGTTTTTTGCAAAGAACAAAACTAAATCGAGGCTCGGATCATTTGGTTTGATTTGTATGATAATCGATGTATTGTAACGCTCGATCTCAATTCGATGAACACTGCAATAAGTAATTTATGTTTTTATCGCAGCGATGTCAATGGCTTTAATTGAGTTGTGTTTATTAGCATCGATAAGAGTAAACTTTTCGTTGCAAAATAAAATGCAGTAATACCTAAAGAATTCGCGATTCTTTTCAAGTCCAGCTATCGTTGGCACTGCATCGATTATTTGAGCTCGATTTGTTGCAGTGACTACTTTCTGTTTTAGCCACAACTTAATTGGTTTCCGTGTGTTCACGACTGCGATCACGTCCCCACTAACTTCAGATAACTCTATTTCCAAAAGGCCGGTACTTGTTTCTGATTCTAAACCCTTCTTCAGCTGTCGATAGTTCACGTCGAAATACATAACCTGCGCGTTTGTCTTGTTGTTTTACCAACTTTAAAAAAGCAAATGTTGTTTTTTCCATATGATTAAAATTGTATGTAATAACAAGTAATTGTATGTAATAAAACTTCTTGCATTTATGTGCAAAAAGCAAATGAAATTGTTGCCTACTTTAAGACGGACCACCCGATTACAGTCGCACGAGGACATTGTTACCATGTCGCAGGCATTTGTTGGAAATTGAATTTTGTAACCGTCTTTGTCGATATCACCAATTGCATCCTTGATGACTTCACATAAGTTGCCGACACGTAAATTCAGTCGCGCACCACCAGACTGTCAAAGTTCCAAATGCGTTTAAAACTAGATACTTCAGTGTTTTGTCATCAATATCAAAAAAATGTACCTCCATGTTTTTTGCTAGCAAATTTCCGCTATCTAGTTCGCTCAAATCCATTAACGCCATTGACAAAATAGCTTCAGCGACATCACTAAACCGTTCTGCTGATTTTTTTGCCTTAAATTTTATTCTATTGCATTATTTTTTGTCAGTTTTAATTTGTATAATAGAGTTTTGATACCTTAGCAGTCGCTTCTTGTTGTGCAGCATATTCGGCCCATTCCTCCATACTGGCTTCTTCTGGTCGGAACGCCGCATCTGAATTATATGAACGTAGTGCATTCCATATAATTCTTGCTTCTTGCTTTTTTAACGCACATCATTTTGTTATTACTAGATTATTTATTACGGATTTTTAAATGTTTCTTTTTTGAAGAAGATTATTTTGAGCATAGCTGTCTTTGTTGACAATGCAACACAGTCGAGAAAAATAAAAGATTTCAATTACTTGGATCTTCTGGCATAACTGTTTCATATGAGTTATATTGCTCCCGTAAGGCTGCATCCCGATCCATTTTTAGCGGCGATTCCCGGGCAAGTGTTTGTGCGCTTCAAAATATAAAGTATGGACAACAATCAACAACCGAAAAAAAAACTGAAATCTTTTTTGAATGCAAAAGTGCCTTGATATAGCAGCGACTGAGGCTAGAAGTCCTTCAGCAAGTTTGTCAGCCTCGGATTGTGGTAATGCCGCTAGCACACTAGGATCTCGTAACGCTTTTGTTAGTTTCGCCACCAATACTGAAGCTTTTTCTGAAGCTTCAACAGTCATTAGAGACTGTTTTCGTACTTCACCCGTATTTGGATCAACTGTGGAACTTATTCCTGGAAGTTCGTTCTGTCTTCAACAACAATGCATTGAAAAGTTCTTTGTAATAAAGAAGTAGTTGAAACGCTTAAAAAATTTTCCAGAAGTAAATGTAGCTGTTTGTTGTACAGTGTACCTACCGCTTGTAACGAGCGAGTTGACAGTTCCAAGCAATGAACCCGCATTATCAGCAGTTACGGGTGCACTTGCTATAGTATCAAACATCTGTGATGACATTGCAGCTCGCGCATTATTCATTGCATCCATCTGCCGCTGCACGGCCGTCAAGCAACCTTTTCGTGCTGGCGTTATTCCACACGATTCGTCTTCAGTCTACAGGGTGTTCCGTAAGTAGTGATACCAACTTTGAAATGCTGTAGCTCACCAACCGTTTCAACACTTTTGTTGACAGATTTTAACCAGTTATTTAGAAAAGTTCGACTTAATTTTTCAGTAATTTTCAGCTAGAAATATTGAATGGCTAATCCATAACTAATTTAAAAACCCAAAAACTATAAGTTTTGCATATTTTTATGTTTATATTTTCTAAAACGTTTTAACAACAAAGAAGATCATGTTCAATTAATTATAGCTCAATTCCACAAAGCAGAGCCACAGAAATAACGGAATCGGGTGTTTGAATGCGACTCTTTATCACACGCACAACACAGAAAGACGCAAGAGCTTGCTGTTTATTTGCACAATTTTTGCTTCACGCTAAAATTTCAAGCTCGAATTGTGAATTCATGTTTTAAAATTAATGTTAAAAACAACAAAGCGCATGCACGGTTTTTATTTTACGTGTTCCTCTACGCAAATAAGTTGATTTGAGCTAAAATTTGACCTCACAATATGAAAATTGGTGCTTGTCGTTTCTACTCAGTTATTTCACTAGCAGTTTCACGTTTTTAACAAAATATGGCTGACATTTTATTTAAACGTTCTCAAACAACTTGCTAAAATTTTAGCCCAAAAATCAATCAGGTGGTATGATCCAGTGAGAAAGTTTTTTTCACTGATTTTGTCCACTCATTTGCAACAAACAAAAAATACAGTGTTTCAGTTTGTAATAGGAGTGTTGATGCAGTTTTAATTTTTTGAGTGAAAATTGTACTAGTTCTATGCTTAACTTTCTACACTAATTGGTTAAAATTTTAATTAAGTGCTTCAACGGTTGGCGAGTAACAACGCTTCAAAGTTGGTATCGCAAAGTACATTTGAAAAAATATTCCGAACAGAAAAATAATTGGAAGGAAAAGGAAAGGTCCGAATGGGAAAAGTCTGCCGCGAGATAGGTCCGAACGGGAAGTGTCTGTGCGCGATATGTATCATATCATATTTGCTTGAAGCTGTATATTTGCTTTTTTTTGGTCCACCCTTTATATTTCCGTGTTAAACATTAAATTTCTGTCGGCAGCAAGACTAAAGTTTTGTCATTTTTCCTTTCAATGCTTTAATTTTTTAGTCAAAACTCAGAAATGTCGTTGCATTTTCTGATTAAACAAAACTATTCGCGTCCTGTGGCAGTACAATGTTGAAGAAACTTAAATGTTAAACAAAATCTATTGAATGGCACTTACTTTTAAAACGTCACATCCAGCGAGCGCAATGTTGGATTTTACCGTTAATGGCAAAATAACATACGGCAATTTGTCCAAATTTTCGCGTACACCAGCCATTGTTACCCAACTGGGTGCGCCCTGTAGTTTACCATGCAACGGTCGCCCCTGAAATGCCACAGTTTTGGATTAATTGTAAAAAGGTTATTACAAAAGAATTTAAATTAGAAATTGGTTCAAAAGCGTTTCGATAGTTTCAGCTGCTTGAATGTGTGTTGTGTGTTCAAAAGCAGAAATTTATGAGCTAAAACTTATGAAATCGGTTCAAACGTTGGAACAAGTGTTCTAGAATAGTTGTATTTTTGTTTAATCTTTTTGCATTTTTTAACGGCTTTCTGAACAATTTATTCTATTTTCGACAACGCATTTTTTGATCGTTTATGTAAGGCAGAATTACTTAATAAGAAATCTAAAAAAACATTGAGCATTTTGAATTATTATAATTTTTTTTCTGAAACTAGTCAAAGAAGAATGTGGAACATCAGATATCCTGGTTTTCAGCGCTGTCAGATCAGCATTGGCTGCATGTGCACTTTTCCTTGGTGATAGCACCACAAGAACAATCACACGGTGTTAAGTCAGGTGACCTCGACGGCCACTGCCGATCTGCATGTCAGTGAGATTGATGTCTGATGTCACACGACTAGGAATGCGCTCGTAGAGTAACTAGCATAAAAAGCAAAATCATGCAGTACATGAGTTTTCCGGTTTTCCAAGAAAGTAACTGTTTTCTGTGCATATTTGTTGCTTATCCGTTTATGCGTTGCCGTGAACAAGCAGAAAAAAGACAAGAAATTGACAATCACAGATTTTCCAAACTTTTTTATTTGCAACAGAAAAGTCATTTTTCATTATTTTAAGCGCGAGTTACAAAAAGTGCCAACTTTATGGAACATCTGTTTTAAATTTCAGCCGTTTCATAAAGTTTTAGTGCAAAATCAAGTCTGTTCCTACTACCGACATGTTTTTGAACCACCCTGTACTAAAGTACGAAATGAACAAAAAACTGTATTTATGAATTATTGTAAACCTGAGGCGTATAAAGATGCTTTGGCACAACTGAAAGGAGTCCGGTGGAACTGATTTGGGCCGCAACATAGTACGTTACGTCATCGAGCACCAAGTTTAGCATCTGTTGATTTGATTATGTTCTCTTTCAGGGCGCTCAGAAAAAAAACGAAAAAGTACATGACATTCCAATCAGATCTGAATCAGTTGTTTTAACTAAAGCTTTCAGCTATAAAAAATTACAAAATGGAAATGTTCGCCTGTTCAAAAAGTTTTGTATCTTTGGTAAAAACTGATCACCAATCGTTCCCTTTTTACCTTTTTTTTCTTTTCCCACGTACAGTCACAAGGGATTTTATTGGGAAAAGATCGGATACAAAATGATCAGCATGACATATTGTAGTTGTAAAAACAATTCGTAAAATAATGTTTCTCACTTTGAAACCAACGCTGTCTGCTCTCATTTCTACGATAATACTTGTTCCATCCGGTTTCGTCACAGAAATTTTAGCGGAGATCTGATTACTTGGTACCTCAACCGGGTCTTGACTTTTTTGCTCTGCTGTTAAACCGTTCTGTTGCTTTCGACCTTCTTCGCATAACTTTTCTAGAGTTTTAAAAGTGTAATTTACTGTAATTTTTTATGGGAGACATTTTTGTACACTTGAAAACAAACCTGGCTTTGTTGGAATAGGTAACGAATTAAATTCTGGTGATGACATCGCCACTGGTGCTGATATCAAATGTTTCGTACTTATTCCAACTGTGGATCCCTCGGTCATATACACCATTCCGACAATTGGAGGTTCCACAGTGTTTGTTGACTCTTGACCCAATATATTAGGGGCTTCCTCCTCTTTATACATTACTAAAGTGGTTGCCGATCCTACTTGTGGCAGTGGAAGCGTTGCTTGTACTAAAATTCCTTCCACCGAACCACTGGCGTCTAAATCAATTGATGCGAGTTGTGAAACCAGCTGAAATTTTACAGTTAATGTGCACAGAATTGTAAAACAGTGCCATCAGTTTACAGATACACCTGTTCCGATGTTTCTTTGTCAACAGCGCACTGTCCCTCCGCATCTGTTTTTCCAGTCGCACAGCTGGGCAATTCGGACCCTTCCATTACCGTTTCTTCTTCATTAGTAGTTGCATCAAGATCCAGTTCTAAAATATGTTTTTGCGAGCTTTTTCAAGAATTCGGCGACGTTTCAAAAGGATAAGATGTCAGAATGCAGTTCTCAAAAAACTCTAATTTTAGCTAAAGTCGTTTACCAGACGCGAGAATAAGTAACTCTTTAATTCAACTTTTGCTAACGAAGTTCAGCCAACAGCCGAAAGTTCGAGAACTTAAAAACGTCTTGCTCGAACCTCGAACTGCTCAAGATAGCGACCGGTAAAAAAGAAGTGAATAATTATTTCAATTAAATACTGATAATTGTACTTACCGATCTGGGTTTCTTCTGAAAAACAAAAAACATACATAATTAATAAAATAATGCAACTAGACGTCTATTTCAAAACAAAACGTTAACCTTCTTCTGGGCCTCCCATGGATGCAACAACAGCAGAAACCATAGATAAAGATGCCGATGTGTCACCGCTGGCTCCTTGTTCATTCAATAAACTCATAACATCTACTTCACCCATATCAAGTTCCTCAGCCTGAGATAACATTTTCATCTGTTTCCATGTCAACAATAAATCAACAGTAAAATGGACAAATTTGAATTGCGAAAAGTAAAAACAACATTATTACCCACCACAATATCTGTGACAATAACAAGATCACTATGCGCTGAGTAAGGGTCAACAATGTCAAATTCCACTTTGTAGGTGCCAGCAGCAAGGATCATAGTCTGTGAGGGCACAGAGCCACGGTAAACTTCAGTTCGGACACCATCATTGCTGATTTCTGAAAATGAATTGCAAGGGAAAAGTGGAAAGCTTACCTGTGCAACCAATGTTATTAAAATTTTTAACAACACGTACGCGTCATAATATATGATACAGCATTGTTGTCGTCGCTATCTATCCAACCGGCACAAGTCAATGCGAATTTGTCTTGCAACGCTGTAGCAGTTTTCGGTGATACATTACACACTCCATCACGCGGTGCTTTGTTTGGCTTTAAAGCAATAATGTTATACCTTATTTTGTGAACTATTTGTAAAACTAATAATTGAAATGATAAAAATAACGCTAACAAACATCATTCGTAGAAACTAGTGAAAATGAGCAAACAAATTAAAAAAAGCTTCTGGATATTTTTGACCAGCCGCAAATAACCTCAATATGAACATCAGTTTTTCCTTTGATATTACTAGCAACGCGATTGATTTCACATGCGACGTCGAAATTTCGTACATTTCCACCGTGAATGTTCCACATATTTTTTTTGAACGTGAGGACTTGCGTTCCATTACCTGATAATGGTTAATAATTATGCTTTATTTTAAATCGCACAGAATAACCGAATGAACCGAAAAAAGCGAACTAAACTTTTTTGCTCAGTTAAATAAGGCATCCAAAAACTACACGATTTGAAATTATTCGTTTTTACATTTGAGCTCAAATTTGAGATTAAGGTTACAGAAATTCTTATAAAGGATTTCTGTAATTATCTAGATACTTGGATGTTTATCGGCAGTAATTGTTTAATGCGCTTAAAAATACTAGTTTTTGGGGTTTCGATGTAAATCGAAATTTATGGATGAAATTTGAACGATCAAAAAGTACATGCAATTTCTATAAGTATTCCCTATGTGAGCTCTAAATCGTGCACTGGTGGTGAAAACGAATATTTCAAATCTTGCAGTTGTTTCACACTGTAGCATCCTATTTGTATGTACAATCTAAGTTAGGGTTAGCGACCAACAATCTAAGGTAGGACTAGCAACAAACCTTCAATTTCTTTTGGCACTGCAGGTTCAAATGGGACCTTAACCAATTGATCTCCAAATTGTACTGATTTTGTAAATTGCCACGAATAATCTAATTGTTCACTGGCATCACAGTTATCGCAATTGCATTTAATGTTGACGTTCTGTTTTGAAAACTTTGAATTTCTTTATGTACTTTTATTTCAAGCGTTAGAAAAACAAAATCACCTCAGATTTGGTCATTCGAAGACCATAGTCTTCAGGGCTACAAAAGGTGGGCCGCGAACAACTAAAAAATTAAAGTATGTGCTTCCTTTTATTGTTTCAGCTATTTTAATTGGTTTAGGCCTTTTTTAAGCTTTAAAAGACTGAAACTAAATTAGCCAATCCAAGTCTTTTATGACAGCGAATTTACCTGATTGATACTGCTGGTGGAGTACCCGGAATAATATCGACTCGCATGAATTTAGTTGCATTCAATGTAATATTTTTCCCGTCGACTTCATAAAGTTTCGTAATGTAAACTCCGACTTCATACAAATGACCTGGTGGAAACCATTTCCCCATCATCAAATAGGCAGGCGCTGGATTTGAAAGTGCACCAGGTCCTTTAAAATAACGATTTGAATGTTTAAACAGTTCTAGTTAATCAGAGCGAATTGGTCTTTGATTTGATCAAATTGGTTTTTGCTTACCACCACCAAAACAGCCGTTTGGCGTTGGTGGCCACAGTGCGGGATCGACAGGCTCAGAATTGTTACTCATAACATACTTTCCATTAACTATAGGATACTTTTCCGCCGGATTATCTGTTGTATTTATGTAGCGACACAAATATGTGATGCTATCAAACGTTGGCGGGGTTTCATCCGTGTTTGGATCAGTAGAAAAAACACCAGGTTGCAGATTTAATATCTGTTAAAAATACGCAAATTATTGGTAGCAAAAAAAACAGAGGTTTTTGGTAAAATTGCACAGCAAGTAAATTTTAGTGAAAAGGTTGGTCAAATGTTCCACAAAAAAGTGCCAAAAATTTTCTCACTGACTCTTGTTCATTTTTACAAATCTGAATAGTCTTCAAAGTGTTTGATTTATTGTTAAAAAACATAAAAAATTCAATTCCAGCGTGTGTCGCTGAACATTTGTTTTTCCGTATCAGTAATATCCGCATGAGTTTTTGACACTCAATTATGGTACAAAAAAATATTTAAAGTAGAGAAAAAATGTCTGATCAGAGAAACATATACCTGATCATCACTCGTTCCAAGCGTTATTTGCGATATGGAACCATTTATCAAGCCTGCTTTTATGGGGCTTGGTTGCACGTCAAAAAAACCAAATGTCTGGAAAGGGGTTAGTTTTAACGTGCAATGAGCTCACATTGTAACAACTCGAAATAACGAAACTCATATACCTCTGATCCAACATAACCAATGCCGGGTTTTTGTGCCTCTAGATCGTCTGGGTGCATTTCGACCTCTAATGTAACTTTTATTCGCCCGAAACAAATGAATCGTTTTGGCAACGTTAGTTCATTGTAATCTTGATTGAGTGTGCTTATGTCAGCTTTGTAGTCAGTCCATCCACTATCCGGAAAAACTTTTTCGACTTTCCAATGCCGAAGAATTCGATTGGTGTAAACACATTTTATTGTAACCTGTAAATTGGACATTCATGATTTGATTGGAAATTGTTAGTGCTGGCTTGGTCAACTGCCAGATAAAGCGTACGCAAGTAGTACAGGGTGATTTAAAAAACATCAAAGAAGTAATCGGACAGTGTCGACCACTAAATAAAAAATTGAAGCTGAAAGTTTACCTTTTTACCTATAACCACATAACTTTTTTACTTACACATTTGTAGTGATAAATTTGCATTCAAAATTAACCATGTAGTAAAATTTGAAACACCGTTTTCTTTCATATGTAGTTCGTGAAACATTAGTCAAACTGCGCTATATAAAAACAGTTCATCAGCTTAGATTATCTTTTATGGTTTTTTTATTGAAAACAAAGTCAGCTTCACAGGTCCAGTGTTTTTAAATTTGTTTTTCCAATCAACGTCACAAGAAAACTTTAAAATGTTTTTAAACATAAAAGAAAAAATGCGCTTCGCGTTGTTGATTTTTGTGTTTGCTCAATTTGCAAAATAAAAACATGGTCAGCAAAAGCTGAATCCAATCTGATTAAGACGAAAATTTTAATAAAACGACAATTCCGCTCTTTTTTCTTGCGCACTTTCGCGGTTATCTCCGCAAATATTTGCAACTGTTTTATTTCTATAGTTCGTAATGTTTCATTTTTCTTTTATTTCATACACACACGCTCATGGTCATGTTCATGCTCGCCTTTATGTTCATGCTATGTTTTGAATAAAAAGCGGTTGATGTTGCGCCAACATCTGGAAGCTGTGTATCGCGAATGGAACGAATTGATCAGTGCTATCGTTGGTGACAAATGCGATGAAGAGAAAGCGCTGTATCTGTACGCGACAGTCGTGGAAAGCGACTAGGGTTTGCTTAAAGTTATTGTTTCAGCTTCGTTTCATTCGGTCTGTTGACTCTTTGTGTTCAATCAATCGTCAATTTATGTGGCTGCTCCGAGTCTATTGACCATTCATTCGGTCTGTTGACCACTCGCCGCGTTCAATCATGTCAATTCAGGTGGCCGTTTTTGACCACCCGTGTTCAATCAAACGACAATTTAAGTCAACGTGTTGCGCAAGCAATGGCAAAGGATCAAAGTCATGACGCAGAAAAAATTTGGAAAAAACGAGAGAAATCTTTTTTAAATTAAAAGTTTGAATTGAAAATTAACAAACGAATAGGTAGGGGTAAAAAGGTAACAACTTTTGTTGTCAACATTTCAGCTTCAATTATTAATTATCAGTGGCTAGCACTAGCCTTTTATTTACTTGACTTTTTTGGATCACCATGTCAACAGTTTTTTCAGTTTTTCAAAAAAAATTTCAGAAAAAATAAAAAAACGTTTTTTATTTTGGTTTTTTTAAATTCTGATAGTTGAAAACTATTGAACGATGATTACATTTTGCAAAAGTCAACTAGTAAACTCTGTCAAACTAAAATTAAACTTCTGTTTAAAAACACTAATTTCAACGGTATTTCTGATTGATTCCGAAGGTTAAGTTATAGAAACTGGGTGCAGGAAGCAATTGAAAATAAAAACGGTTTTGAAACACATATAAAACCAGTTTTTTGGGCAATATAAAACTGGTTTTCGTATTCTATCATCCCTACCTTGTACAATTGTGCTGGTCAGGCAGACTATTTGCAATATAAATGAAAATGATTACCTGCACTGCAAACAACTTGCTATCGCCGCAGTAAAATACATTCGGAGCCGTAATTGCTTGTGAAGCACCAAGAAAGTTCAATACTGGTTTGAAGCAAGTTTCGTTGATGATGTCGAATGGTTGACTAAACGATGCTTCAGAGACGTAGTTGAAAACATAAGCGGTCATAGCGCGGCTGCCAGGTTTTTGAAAAGCGTGCGTTAGCATCATTTCTGAAAAACATTGTCACACAAACGGGTAAGAACAACGGACCCAAAAAAAGAAAAATTACGGACCATCATAATAAGAGTTGTTCATATGAACCGGAGCGGAAGCAAAAGCTGTCCAGTTGGAACAGTATTGTGGGTCTCCCCAACGAGACCATGGCGAATCGTCGCCCCAATCAATTACGAGGCAATCAAATGGGCTGAGCTCTGTTGCCTGGAACCGAATTTGAAATTTGAATCTATGAAATTTTATAGTGAGTGCTTGGTTTTTGACAATGCTATTGTAAATACTGAAATCCTTTTGTACAGTAGTACGCAAACCTGAAAGCTGTTTACCTGTTGAAAATTTAGGCGAATATCAATATCTTCGAACACGTTGACACCAGTAGTTTGTGGTTCGAAGAACAGCTCTGGTACTTTGTTCAGTGCCCAAACTCTTTTTGTTTTGTTCAAAAACTTTACAGAGTCTTGCTCGGTAATTGTGATATCGTACTTTCCGTAATCCAGCGTCAGCTCAAACTCCGACCGGTTAAAAAAAAGTGTCTCCTGGCCTTCTCTTCCTTCTAGTAAATTCTCCACTTTGATATCATGACCAAATATTTCGACCGACCCTGCATTTCATTGTTACTGTTTGTGTACAACCTGCATGTGTGACTATCTATTCATCATATGTTGTTACCATCTGTGTAGGACACGTTGAAGTCGGTTGGTTTTGTTGCCAGAACTAAGTTATGTGGAGCTTGCTCTGCATTACGAATCATGTTTTCGTTGCCTTCGTACGGATATTTAATGGCCACCACCATATCTCTTGCTTCTTGTATCAGCACCTGTAAAGTTAAGTACATAAATTAGATCAGCTTTCATGAAGCAGATTAGGTTTTGCAACCAAATTGCGCGACTTTGTTGCAAAACTTTGAACAATGTTGCAAAGTTCTAGTTTATCAGCAATTTTGAGAGAGTTTTTTTAATTTGAACATACATTTTTATCATCAATAAAAAATATCTGTCTGAATAACATTTTTTAGTTGATAACGACCTAGTTTATTCAACACTATATTTGTTTTCATTTACTTTTCCAATAATTGGTGTTATGATATCGTCGATTCCATTAAAAACCATAGCTCGGATGTAATACGTGCCAGTCCGATTAAGTGGAAGAAAGTTGACGCGAGTGCGCGAATCCGGATCCATTCTCACGTCAGTGAAGACTTCATCAGGATTATTTTTGTGCCACCATATATATTGAACGGCTAGTGTATCGGGCCCTGAAAATTTTGCGTAAATTGGCATGATGATACTAAAATACCTTTTCAATAGTTTTTTTAAAATATAACTAACAGTTTAAGAATGGAGCTCTCAAAGTTATTGGGCAATCGCGTCCAAGCAAAAAACGGTCTGGTATACTAAGTTCCGGTGTTTTAGTAAACACCTCGCGTGTGAATACTGTATCAATGGAAGTCAAATCTTTTCCTGCGGAGCCATCGGGTACTTTCATTGTGTCCAAATTTAAATCGTGGATTGCAATGTCGTTTTTAATTTGCGAATGATCCGGCTGAAATCATCGAATGAATACATTTGTATAAATAAATCCATTGTAGGCATATAATCTATTTAAATAAAACGTCCAGTTAGGGTTGTTGTTCGAATGTTCGTTTGTTCACTAAATTGGCATGAAATTTGTTGCATTTTGCTTACTTTTGTTCCGTCTATCGTTACTGTTATGGGACTCTCTTCTTCTGCGACTGTTGAACCAGTTACCAAGCGAAACATTCGTTTTGTAAAACCTACAATTTGTTAATTCAGAGTTCGAGCAGTTACAATAAAATTTCAAAAAATGAGGTTTATTAATAACCAAATCTACTTCTTCTGGCACATAAGACACCAGCTTCGGTTGTTGGTGAGGGTGTAAGGTCTTCAGCGACGTCGTTTATTAGCATGGTTTCACTATACCATGCGTACGAACTGAAACAAACAAACATTTTGTTTATTTTTTAAAAATTCATTTATCAGATTAAAGACATTTTGAAAAGTGTTCCAACCCTTTTCCATCGGCGTCCAAGTGTGTCATAGCGACAGTTACTACTTGTTTTTCGGCTGCCAGTATATTATATCCAAGGAATTCAGCATCAACCGAGTCGCAGAACTACACAAATATTAAATGTTCGTAAAGCGCATACATTGTATTATACAGGCATAAGTAGTGACACAAACTTTGCAGTGCTGCTGCTCGATAACCGTTCAAAGCCTTTTGTTAAAATTTTGACAGTTGTTAAGAAGAATGCAACTTGTCAATGTATTGTATTGCATTAATGTTGTCAATTGCCGTTATTCAGCTTTTGGGTTTGCGGAGACCTCTGGTTCGCTTTATGCCAAGAAACAGCCATGAATTTATTGGCTTTTGTAACCTTAAGTTTCTGCTGCTGTGCATCCAAAATTTAAAGTTTTCCAACAAAATTTTAACACAATCAGTGGCAAACATTATAAATTTCGTGCCAAAAATGTTTGTTAAACCAAACGCGAGTGCGCGGTGTTTTGTCCATTTTAGTGTTTTATAAGCCTGTATAGTCTGCTCAAAAAGGAGAAGTGAAAAAACCATCAAAAGATGTGGCGTGTGACAGCGTGTGTCACATTTTTTAATAAATTTTCAATTTTTCTTTTGAAGAAAATGCCTCACTGTTCATTGCTCATACAAAAATTTGATTCACATATTGTTGCTCATCTTGGCACCAAACACTGAAGTACTCGTTCATGTTTTATCTGTGTGCGTTTTGTAAAGAGTTTTAATAGGCAGTCTCTTTCTTGCTCAGGCTGATTTTGACATGAGCACAAACTTAACACAACCAAGCACACAACATAAGCAGTCTGAAATTTTGACACTTGCTCAACGGGTTTGACACATGTGACCATATCCAAACAACCGTAAAAATTCAATGGGTGGGAATGCACATGGGCACTGCAAATGTACATATAAAACGTACTGAATATTAACATAACAGTGTTATTTAATTATTAAAGATTCATCAGAAAACACTGCTACGTTGTCGGATTTTGTTGCGAAGTTTCATGGTTTCACTACTCAAATGGACCACTGCATACCAGTAGTCATCTAAGTGTGTATAGCTAAATGCTTGCTTTTACAAAATTGCTTACTCTCATTGCTTCACTTTTGTTGAATGGTCCTTTGTCAAACAATATTTCCTTTGATTTGTATTGCAGCCACCACCCAGAACAAACGCCGCTTGGGTCTGAAAAATTATTATTTACATCCACTTATCTGAATGTAAACAAAATAAACAACAACTGAAATTAGTAGTAGTTCTGCTTCTAATTGTCGTTTTTTTGTGAAACACCTCGATTAAGTTGTGCATTGCGCACATTATTCTGCATGAGATAAGCAATATTTTAAAAAATATGAAGTACGTACTCGTGTTGTATCTTGTGGCAATGTAGACCAATGCTGGAAAATTCGCTTTCACCGTGTGTTTATTTGCCACCCAGGCTTTGTCCGCATCACCGGCCGTCCAGTGTTCAGTATCCGAACCGTTAGAGTCCAATTTGCCGTATGAGAAATACGTTTGCGCAATTTTGTACTCAAAGGGCTCGCAAACTACTTGTACCTAAACGGTACGAATTGTAAGCGGGTTTTTGAAATCCAAGTCTGTGTGCGAGTTTCTGAGTCTTTGTTTGCGCTGTACCTGTGGAATATCTGTCCAAGTGTCATCGACACCATTTAAAAGCTGTGCTTGCAATCTCCACCTGCCAAGCCGTTCAAAATGTATTTCGCGAGCAACAGCGGTTGAATCCCGAGAAAATGTTGCAGTGCCTGCTACTGCCTGATCAATGCGCAGTGCAACGGAATAACTATGTGCAAAGTCCGGATGCGAGTTCGAAGGCAACCACCAGTGCCACGCAATCAGCAAAGGATGTGACCCTGAGTTAAAGCATGTTAACCGTGGATTTTCTCCATGCACTTGCTAGGTTTAAAATATATAACACGAAATTTGAGTTCAAGTCACACACAATTGTTATACGGTGGATCGACAGCAACAGGCATGGGATAATTATAAAACCATAGAAATGGAACAGTGATGTTAGCTGGCTCCGGAAATGTTTCACGAGTATAAATAGTGATGTCACTTTGCGGAGAATCATCAGAAGGTTCTGTCGCAAGATCACGAACTCGTGCCAAGTGATGGATCACTGAATGATCCGGCTGAAAGTACTTCAACACGTAACGTTTGATCTCGTGATAAAATTCAACATTTTAATGACAAGGTTACTTTTGATTGATTGAATATAATTGAAACCGGACTTTCAGCGGTCGTATTGAAGCTTGCGTTAAAATGTAAAGTAAATTCACGGAGCGGAAATTCTGCAAGTAAGTTAATGGTATAAATATTTTTTATTATTGTATTACATGTAGCATTTTCTTAGGATTCATGCTTGTGTTCAAAAACATCGAATCAACATTGTCGTGCATGTTACATCAAACATGTTGATCCTTGACCGCTCGGTAAAACTTACGATTTCGTTCACAAATGAAATGATGCACTTCAGACGGGTTTGCAAAGCTTGTTATATTTCCGTTTTCGTCGACCATGGTATGGTTGCTGACCCAAGCAGTCATGCTAAAGTTGATAAACCAAAATCGTATTTTATGGTAAATTGTCTGTCTGGATTGTTTCATTCTTGAAGATAGACAAACGTTGACGCGATTCCGAGGTACTTGATAGCAACCATTATCGCGTGTCGTTCTTCTATAGACGATATGTTTGCCAAGTGAGCTTGACGACTCACGCAGTCCGCTTCGCTCGTCCCATAATCAGACATGATTTCGCTCACCAAATATTCTTGTGACCGAAATTGTAGCCATTTGCCATAACAGACAGGCTGAGGAGCATCTGAACATTTAACCACTAACTAATGACTTTCAAAGTTTAGTGCTAACTTGTTTGTATTGTTCTTTAGTTGAGATAATCATCACTATTATCTGTCTTAATAAGCGTGTTGCAATATGCATTTGCACGCACAGTTAGAAAAAATTGCGCGGCAGTTTTTATTCGTTTTATTTTAGATCTCGCTTCATCTTGTCGTTCCCCCATTAAACATAATAGTCATGCGATCTATCGCTCGAACAAGTTAGATCCATGATCCCCTAAAGTACATAAAAAAACAGTTTAATCATTCAACATTACACCGGCTCTTCCAAACGTAAAAATATGAAATAATGTTTTTTCATGTCAAACTATTCTGATTAGTTTTTTTATTTTTTTCACAAATCTGCCGTTAGAATTACGTTTAGTTTTGCTGATAGCCATGAAATATTTTTCTTGCTGTGCGTACAATATGAAAGATGAAAGGTTATTTCACTGGTAATATGATATTTTTGCGTAACTCTGAATAAATAATCTAACTTTTATATATTTTAGCTCAATTTTGCATAAATAAAGTAACTTAAATGTTAATGCAAATAATGTAACCTAAATTAAACTAAAATGTTATTGTATCTTTGAATAACGTAACTTTTGTTATTTCAGCGTAACTCTAATATTTTTGTTGTCAAGTTTAATTAGAAAACAAGCCTGAAATTTTTTATGCTACCAATCTACGAGCAAGTGGCGTTTTAGGTTGATTTTTTAATATGAGTTTGAGTCTGCAATTGAATCAAGCTGGAGTTCCAGTTACAATAAGCTTTATAAAAAGAATGGCGCATCGCTGCAGTTTGTTATGCTTTAACAGCAACTCTTTTAACCTAAAGAAACATTTAATGTTTAACCTTCAGCTTTTAACTTTGTAAAATATTAACCATTTCTGTAAACGTTCGTGAGAAACAACAGTGACGGTTCATTCGTTTCCACAGTTGGCACATCTGTGTAGTTGGAGTGCCAGTCTGCTGAACGCCAATCCATAAGATTTGAGGTCTGGTTCTGGTGGTACGGAAAATATGCCATTGTGAGTTCTGTGCGGGCGACACCACATGCGCAAGTGAACTGAAGGTGTGCAAATCTTGATAATTTTTTTTTCACAAATTATAACTACTTTTTAAAACCTTTACAGCACCTGATATTCATCGGACCAAACTGTGTCAACACCAGATTCTAGCATTACTTTAATTGTCCACACTCCTAATTTATCCATAAAGATGGTGCGGTTGAATACGTCATTGAAATCATTATCAATCGATACCAAATTGCTAGTGCGATTGAATTCCGGTGTCAAAGGCCATTTATGAAAACCGTGTATGCGAATTTTGTCCGGCCCTGAAAATTCAGAAAGTTTTGTCTTTATCAAACGAACTTTACTATTCACCATTAAAACAAAAAATTTAAGATGCAAGCAAAATAAAAACTATTTGTAACGAAAGTTCGTACCCGTATGTGAAAATGTAACATACATGTATCGTACGGTTCTATGATTCCAAACGTAAAGTTATGGCCGTACACGGCAACATCGCGATACTTTAGCCGAGGTTTCTCACGAAATACATGTCTTCCCCAAACTACAGTATCACTATCATTCGGCCATTTGTGATGGGTTCGGTCATCTTCGATATTGACTTCATACGGTATTTGGCGTTTCTCAACCTACAAAATTATGCACTTTATATAAAATGAACTTATGCAAATATATTTTTGCACTTATAAAATCAATTTATTTGCATTCAACCATATATTTTACTTGTCGTCTGTTATATTCCTACTCAAAAATGCATCACAAAACATGACACAAGAAAACTCTTGTTTAAAACTTTAAATCAGTTTCACTTAAACTGCAAGCTATTATACAGGGTGAGCCAAAAAAAGCTCCAATTCTAAAATGCTCTCACTGGCTTGTGCTAAGGTGTTTCGAGCTGAAAATTGGAACGCTATTAAAAAACATTTGAAGGTTTTTCTGACCAAATTTTTGTCACGGTATGTTGCCCCTGTCACTCACTACAGCAAAATATCTGGAAAATATGAAAAATCGACAACTGTTGTAAAATGCAGAGGGTTGATTTAGCTGTAACACAGGGACCAAGTGTTTTTAAAATTTGGAACACTGTTAGAACACTTAGAACACTGTTAAAATTTGGCTTGCACGTAAGGTCATGTTTTACAGTGTAATTTTCAAAAAAATTGAAGAAAAACATGACGTTTGATGTTTATCATTGCTCATAAACGATATTTCGAATTGAGTTTTTTTGTCACGCGGGATCAAATTGAATTTTGTACGAAATTGCCGAACCACTGTGGAACAGCTATTCGCTTGTTCCCCTCCAATTGACAGACCAGCCTCGCTGCTCTGCCGTCCACTTAACCATGATGGCAGCAAAAACTGAAAATGGAAGTGCATCTCTCACTGCAGAAAACAAACAGTCTGCTATGGTGAAAATATCAGAGTGGCAAATTGTGTGATTCAAAAAAACGGAAAAAACAATTTGGATTTGAAAAGATAAATTCGCTCCTGTTCTGAGCAGACTTGAAGTGAAACGTTGGAGTGATCAAAAACTGTTCAAGTGCAATTCAGCATTCGGCATTTCTAAGCTGGTTTAATCCCATATTGCTTTTTTATCTTTTTTTTGTGTTGTGAACACCCGGGTTGTCCTTCTTCGTCACTGAACGTTCATTCTTTTGATCTTTGTTACAGCTAAATCCATCCTCTGCATTTTACAACATTTGTTGATTTTTCATATTTTTCATATATTTTGCTGTAGTGAGTGACAGGGGCAACATACCGTGACAAAAAAATTGGTCAGAAAAACCTCCAAATGTTTTCTAATAGTGTTTCAATTTTCAGCTCGAAACACCTCAGCTCAAGCCAGTAAGAGCATTTTAGAATTGGAACCTTTTTTGGCTCACCCTGTACTTTTATATTTTGCGGCAACCAAGTGAAACAATTGCACGTACATTTGTGTCGTTCAAAAATATGGTGATCGGACTTTCGCTCGTAAATCTTGATTGATGGCTGTCGTTAAAGCGCAGCGTAAATGTGTGATTGACGAAGACTGCAAGTTTGCAAAATAAGCTTGAATTGAACAAATGGAATTCCATTTCTTGCTGTTCAGAAAATTTTTGTACTTGTTCTTTCGCATATAAATGGTAATGGTGTACTGTCGTTTGGCGCTGGGATTATTTCGTCGCCGTTTATTCCAAATGTGCGTTGCTCGCCAACACGATATGTAGCTGGGCTACAAAGAACGTCTATGCGTGAAAAAAGTTTTATCAATTTGTTTGTTTCGAAAAACGTACAAGCTGTTGTTTGTTAAATTAGACAGGTAGCCAGCCACGTAAATAGCCGCGCGTAAACCGGGACCGTCGGTATCCGTGACATTCATCAAAAATCCATCTAACAGAAAGCATTGGAATGCTGCCTAAATATTAAATATTTTTAAGGTCGCATTAAAATCAGAAAACAATTTTGCTTTAAAACATAAACTTACATCAGATGCATTCATTGGTGTATATTCAACGTATAGTTCACGGGAGTAATGATGCAGCCACCAACCGCTACAGCGCCCGATTTCTGTAACAAGCGGTCCAATTAAATAGTTTCACTATCGGAAAAAATGACCGAATACAATTACCGTCTTCCAACAAAGTACTGATGTATACAATCGATGCATATTCGGTGGCCACTACTGGTAGAGGAGCAACTTCAGGCCATGAGCCGTCTATCCAGTTGGGTTGTGTGAAAGACGCATTGCCACCATGAGGAAAGTAGCTCATTAAAATGTCGAACTTCATAGGTAAGCAAACCATTTTCACCTGTTTCAACAAAAAACTGTTGTTTGCAAAAAGTCTGCATTGGTTTTCACAACTTGGCGGTAGAAGGTTAACTTGAATTCATGAAAACGTGGCTAACAAAAAGTTTACATACTTTTTTGAAACCTTTGAAGATATTTAAATTGCCTATTTCTTTCTTCTAAAATAAAAACCCTGATTGATGATAGACTTACGGAACTGTTGAAAGATCGAATTTGACTGACGCCGTTGTCAAGCATCACACCCACGGAATAAATGCCAGTAATGTTTCTTGGCAGTGGAACTGGTTTGTCATGAGTCTGCAATACATGTTGAACACATCACTAGTTTTTTGCCCCAAGTGCTTGATACTGACTCCGCGGCTAATAGCACGGTTGGAAGCTTCGCGAAATAAGCAGGTAGCCGCGGCCTGGCCTCATGTCACAAACAAGCGTTTAGCGTTCATATAGCCATAAATAAGTTTGCCAATTACAAATGTTAGCCATAAAACCATGTTCAATATCGTTTCTCAGCCACACCGTGTGATCGCTGATCCGTCTGTGAAACTGACGTGCTAAACCGTCGGGATATACTTCGTAGAAGTATGCATCTAGCGTGTTTGGCCCTATAAATACTTCTTCGTTCTGCACTTGATTTTGTTGCTGTTTTCACTGAAGAGCCTGAAAATATCTCAAATGTCAAAGGAAAACCATATCTCACATGTGTAGTACGGATCGTTAAAGATGACGGTGGTGTTGTCGGATAGAAAGCCCAATACTGGAGCAACAAGTTCTGGCTCAATTGTCAAGTATTCTCGACTAATTAAGTAAACGGGAAATTGCACGGTTTCGTTGGTATACGTTGTGACGCCGTCAATCAATCGCCCTTCGTACAGCACTTGTGTGAAATTTGGACAGCACTAAATTATGATTAAACAATGGAAACACATTTGTAATAGTTATTGGTATTCGTCCAAAAGTTTGAATAGTCACAACAAAGACTTACTCCGATATCATAAAGGGTTGATATAATGGGGCTACTAGACCAATACGATGTTGCCAGCGAATCGTTCCAAGTCAGGGAGTAATTTTTTGTGTCGGTAACTAGAAATTTCTTAATAATTAAGGTGTATGATCTGATGGCAGATAACAAAATATGAAGTTGGTGATGTACTTTGTCGTTCACATATGTAACCAGAAACTGCTGCAGTTGTCCCTGTTTCGTCTGTAGCACTAAATTTATACAGACCAAATGTCAGGCGAACGGTCTTGTTCGGTCCAGCAACCCACAGGAGTGCCCTGTTACAAATATGTTACAAACAAAACTGTTATTATATACACAAATATTACATATCGATATATGTTACAAATATTAATATTACGAATTGTATAATTTGGTTAATGAATGGTTTTGTTGTGTAAGCGACATTTAATTAATTTGTAATACCCATCACTGAATTGCGTTGTATTGAAGTCGACAAGCGAAGTTAAGAAATGCACGTGTGTACTGCTCAGATTAGCAAGTTTTGCGTTGCGACCAGTGCATTCAGTTATTGCTTCTGCTTCCGCAACGTTTGGAAGAGTAAAGTTTGAAACATAATATTCTTTGTTGTTGTACTGATGCCACCATCCACGACATTGAATGTTTGAGGCTAGAATTTGGTTGATTAATTTGGGCACATGTCACAACAGGAAGTTTTTCAAATATTTTGTGACGAACAATGGTTGTAAAGGGACGCAAAATATAATTCGGCCGGTGCAGCGGACGCAACTATCGGCTGTCCTGCTATCCATGGCATAGCCCAGTTCGCTCGTCTCCAGTCGCTGCTATTAGCAGTTTGATAAGGAAAGAATGCTTGAGTTATTTGAAAGTCTGTCGGGCGGCACACGACTGTTACCTGAAAATAAAATGTTTGATTGAATAGTATCAAAATTGCAATCCCAATGCTACTTTTGTTTTTTATGCATGACGTCAAAGCATTTTAGCAAAAACATTGTATTCCGCACAGCAATATTTTTACAACCCCTAGTACAAGGTGGAGTTGCGCTTGCTTAACAAATGTTCCAATTTGTTCTAACAAATTTGCTTTTAAAGACTGATTGAAAATTCAACGATCTAATCTATTTTATAGTTTTGACTTTTCTAAGTACAATTGGCAGCAAAAACAAATTGGGTACGTAAATTAGCGTCATCCTATGTTTACCGTGTAGTAATGCGAAATAAGTGTTGAGACACCGTTCCACACAATTACTCGTAGATACCAGTGACGAAGCTTATTCAAATGACGTATTATAACGTAGAAGTTGGGATCGTTGTAGCTTGTTAAATCAGCGAACGTGCCATTGTTCCCATCCGGGTCAATGAACTCATAAAATACACGAAGTGTGTTGGGCCCTGAAAACATCATACAGGTAAAGATAACAATCAATGCTTGCCTTGAATATTAAACTTACAAGTGATGTAAGGTTCGTTCAAGTAAATTGTAATGTTCTCATCCAAAAAGGCAACTGGATTCAGTGTTACAGTTGGTGTTGTATTGGCCATTGTGTATAAATACTGTCGCATAATTAAGTAAATTGGAAATTGCACTGTTTCGTTTGTTCCCATTGTTACAGTGTCAACCACATGCCCTTCATAATAAACCTGAGCAGCGTTTGGCTGAAATGAAAATGGTCGTTTTTTCATGTGTTTATATGAAAACTGCAGTGATTTTTGACGATACGAGCTGTTTATATTATTCAAGTGACGATACCTCTGTGTCAGTTAAACTGATTATGAACGGTACAGTACTCAAATATTTTGTGGTTGACGAGTCATTCCATTCCAAAGAAAAGTTCTTCTCCAACGACACTACAAGTTGAGATATTTATATTTTCAAATGCTAAAATACACTTGATTTATCATAATTAAACGTCAAGTTAATTCAACTTGCCTTGTCTTTCGCAGATGTAGCCGGCTGTTGATGCTGCGCCACTACCCTGATTTGTGGCATTGTACTTGTAGTAATCATTTGTCAGCTTGATAGAATCAAGAGGCGACGCTACCCACAGACTGTTTCTGCAAATACGTTTTATATCAAGTTTGCGCTACAATTGGTTTGGTACATTGGTTGCCGTGTACGGGTACTCTTGTTCAGGTTTTTCAATAGGTTAAGTTCTGACTAATTATGAATTACTTGGCTACATTTCATGTAAGTCTAACTGAACTGAAAACTAAATAAAAATTAAACCTCTGTAAAATTACCCGTTAAGGAAAGTTGTTGTATTCATATCAATCAACGACGTTAAGAACAGCTGGTCGGCACTTGAAAGATTAGCAAGTTTTGCATTCCTGCTACTACATTCAGTAACCGCAACGGACTGAGAAACAGGAGCTGGTGAAACATAGTATTCTCGATTTTGATATTGGTGCCACCAACCAGCACACTGAATGGCAGTTCCTATAAGTTGATTTTTAATTTAAAACGCTTTCCACATAAGAGCGGTATGAAATGCCATGCGCTCGATGGTCAAAATTTGGAATTTTGTTTTTGATCTTAAATGCTGCTACTTAGTGTCCTGAGTAAGCGTACAAAATTTTTGGGCCAAAGACGTATCCTATCCCGAGTTATGGCTATTTTATGTGTTGGCCGATGTGCACCGGTGGCTCCGGCGACTGATCGCCGAATTGCGATTTTTGGGCTTTTAAAACAATGCTTTTAAAACATTTTTATGCAAATCCGAGGTGACCACGGAATGGCCGAGTAAACATGGCAACTTTTTTTCAGAGTGTAAGCAGCGCGCGAAATTTAAATGACGATCAGGAAAATTGATGAAAAAGACGATCAGGAACCAGGTTGTTTGTGAAATTTGACATGTTTTTCAACTAATTGATTCAACTAACTAGCTAATGTAGTATTTTTGTTTTTCTTTCTTCCTTGCACATACGATTGCAGCCAAAGATGAACCCTAACTGCCTACCTACAAACTTAGTATTTCCAGAATGCCTACATTTCTCAGTATAAGTAGTAACACACCGGCAACCAGGTGATTTTCGGCCGAAACCGACCGAAAAATGCTTTTTTTCGTTTGAACGGGATTCCCGTTGGTTCGTTTAAAACTCACTTAAAATTTTTGTTTAAAATTTTCAGCTCACTCAAAATACAACAGAAAGTAACGTCAGCAATTTTCTAACAGAACGCGTTGACCCTGGCTGACAAGAGTTAGGCAAAAATTTTTTTGTCATTTTTGCTGACAGGCTGACTGAAAACATGGCAAAAATAGCCTTGGAAGGGCACACTTTTGGCATCACCGTAAAGCTCAAAATCAGGGCTAATTTTCTAACATTGTGAAATTTTTTTGAAACTCTGAGATCCGGGCGTTTTAAAAATCTGTCTCGTACAAACAAGAATTTTGCGCCAAAACTTAGTTTACTTAAAGTTTACTTGAACAAAGTTTACTTAAAAGTGGATCTGATTCAGTTTGGTCTCCTCTTTTACGTGGTTACCTCGGATTTGCGTAAAATCGTTTCAAAGGCTCAAAAATGCAATTCGGCGATAGGTCGCCGGAGCCACCAGTGCCCATCGGCCAACACATAAAAAAGCCATAACTCGGGATAGGGAGGGTCTTTGGCCCTAAAATTTTGTACGCTTACTTATAACACTTAGTGGCATCATTTAAGCCCAAAAAACAAAAATTCCAATTTTTGACCATCGAGCACTTGTCATACTGCCTTTATGTGCAAGGCGTTCTAATGTACAGAGTGGTCTAAAAGTAGCACAGGGAAAATGGTCCACCGGTGTTAACAATATGGAGCAGCGATGTAGCACAATAATCTGTCCCATACGAGTGGTATTCGTATGGATAAATGTCATCAACACGAATCATTGCTGCCCCATACCGCCTACCGGTATTACACCGAATGTAACTTGGATATGACCGTGATGGAGCAGCAATGTAACAATTAGTTAACTGTGATTCAACAATAATGTGGGAGTTGGGCTTGTGCTAGAGAAGGGGCCTCCATTATGTGCGCAATAGGGCATTGTTTCACTGTCGCACACATTCATTGACAATGACGAAAAATACATTGCAGTTTACATTTTTGCTATGTATTGTTTCATACCGATGGACCGTCTTCCCTGTGTAGTGGGTGCAATTTGAAATCACTCTAACTTTCCAACGGTTTGACCGTTTGAGCTGAAACTTGAGATGAAGCTGAAGTCGCTTAATTAGGAAGCACAAACTTAGTCTTCCACCAATTTTAGCCCAAACAAAAGAATATTACCCTGTGCGGATAGAAAGTCCGAAAAAACAAATTTTTGTGTTTTTTACAGCATTTTTCTGTTTCGCATGGGATTTATTCATTGATAACGTCAAAAGGCAGTACAACTATTGCTGCTTTCAATTTCCCTTTACACAATCGCGAAGATTTTTATTTTCACTCTTCAATTGACCTATGCTAAGCGCGCGAAAGAAGCGCGAATGGGCGCAAAACATCATGTTGTGTTCGAGTCGCTTGCTCCATTGTGCGTTAAAGAGTTCAGTTGAGTTGCAATGAAGTGTGTGTTTGTTTGGTGAAAATGAGTCGTCTGCCAATTGAAAATAGCGTATTTGGGGCTTCATCAAAGAGAGTGTGTACGCGCAAAAGCCGAAAACCGTAGACTCGATGAAAGAAATGATGGTGAATGCGTTGCAACACGTGGACACTGAATTGTGCCAGAAAGTGATCTTGTCACTATTGTGCCCATGAATAAATTCGATGTGAGATTGAAAAAATGCTGTTTTTCATGCAAATTTTTTTCGAATCTTGCCTCTACACAGGAGCAATGTTCTCTCGTTTGGATTAAAAATTTGTGGAGGTCTAAGTTTGTGCTTTCTAAGCGACTAAAATTTTAGCTCAAACAATCAAACAACCGTTGCGAGTTAGAGCGATTCAAAGTTGCATCCACTACTTTTGAACCACTCTGTATCTCAATAGTTGCATGAGACTTGAAGAGTTGAAAATCTCTGTAATGTGGATCTTACTGTGTGAATACAAAGCAGCTATGTGCACTGCTGCTGGTGCATTAGTAGCTACAATTGGCTGCTTGGTGATCCATGGCATTGCCCAATTCCCGCGAATCCAGAAGTCACTTGTGGCATTTTGATAAGGAAAAAACGCTTGAGTTATTCGAAAATCTGTTGGGCGGCAGACCACAATTGTCTGAATTAAAAAAAGAAAGTTCAGATTAACAAATATATATAGGCGACTAACAACTTTTTGCCAACGCAGGTGTTTTGATTTTTGAACTTTCTGTTTGTATCAAGTACCCGGTAATAATGTGATATAGCCGTGGATACACCGTTCCATACAGTGATGCGTAGTAACCAGTGGCCCAATTTGTAAAGATGTCTAATAATCATATAGTAGTTGATATCATTTAGACTATATAAATCTGCGAAGGTCCCATTTATTCCGTCTGGATCCACAAACTCGTAGAAAACGCGTATTGTATTTGACCCTGCATTTATTAACATTTGTTAACATCTGCTAAAAAATCATCGACATTCTGTTAACAGACGTATGTTGTTAAACGCACAAGAGACGTATGGTTCGTCAAGTAGTATTGTGATGTTTTCGTCCAAAAATGCCACAGTATTTATTGTCATTGTTGGCGTTGTGTTGGCAACGTTTGCCAGGTATTCACGGGTAATGATGTAAATTGGAAACTGAACAGTCTCATTTGTGCCCAATGTTACGGTATCAAGAAGCTGCCCCTCATAAAACACTTGTGCGGAGTTTGGCTGAAAAAAACAAAAGGTAAAACAAACACTTTCGCAAAAACTCGCTTTGAGTGATTTTACCCCCGTATCGTTAAGGAATATCCTGATCGGGCTTTCCATAACAGTTGATGTTGACACCGAGTCATTCCATATCAATGAGAAGTTTTTTTTCAGTGTCACTGAAAACCAGTTTTTATTTTAGTAGTATAATACTACGAGGTGGACAACACCAAGTACAGTGGCGGCCAAAAATTTGGAAGCACCGAAAACATGTGGAAGTCGCACTGATACCCATAAAGTAACGTATCTTTGTCTACTCGCATATGAAAATGTTTGCAGATCGCATCACAGTTACAAAAAAATTAATCAGCATACTGCATGTACGGCACGTTGTAGACTCACACTGTCTTTCACAAATATAAGCTGCATTTCCAGTGGTTGCTGTCAACAGTGTAGCATTGTACTTATAGTAATCGTCGTGTAACAAAATAGCACGAGTATTTCCACTAATCCAAAATTTAGTTCTAAAATAAAAAGTGAGGCACAATGATTACTCTCATCTCAAGTTTTTCTCAACACACTTCTAATATTACACAGGAGAAACGATTTTTTAATGTTGTATGTATGTTTACATTAAACGGAATTTTATGTCAACATCTTGTCATAACATACATACGGCAATTAACATCTTGTCGTAACATAGAACAGCATAACATTTTGTCACAACATGTATGTATGTTGCATATGACTTTGTCAAATGTGGCAACATAAAATTTACATTATAAATCGCTGCAACTTGCAGCGTGCATCTCGCATACAAATTTGGTTGTATGCAACATTTTGTGATCATAATATCTTCATATAACACGCGTGGTTGTTGGTGAACCAGCTGTTTTTGTCAGTTTTGGTTTGTTCGCGTTATATTCGTCATCAGTCCTTGTAAACTTTTAAAACAGTCCTTAAACAACCCATTTCACCTGCGCACACGAGACGCCTGGCTATATCCATTATTCAAAACACTGAAACAGCTTAGCTATTCAGAGTTTCTGCAAAACTTTTGTAAGAACTGCAGACCTGTTTTTTAGTTCATCCGTCGTATCATTTTACTCCCAATTTCAGTTTCAACTTTATCCAGACCTAAGCCAACCACCAACCGCAAAACAGATTTTCGTGTTGAAAAAGATTGCATGTTTGTCCACAAAACGTAGCCCGATACATCAGTTTGGCCAATCAGCGAGATCTGTTCAGACCAGCGACAATCACATGCAACCAGCGTCGGATCTCAATTTTTGAGATTTCAATCACCGGTGATTAGCCAAAAGTTTACAGCTGTTCGAATCCCATCGGTGTCGCATTTCTAAAACAAAATTTACAATCAATTCGACAGTTTTGCACTCTCTCTCCTCCTGTGGTTGTACACAGAACAAAGGTCAACCGACAGACAGCAGTGCAGCCGTTTGATGGTCGTAAAAAATGAAGCAGCTTTCATTGATGGGCGCCGCTTCACAGACACGGTGTTCTAACATTTTTTTCAAAAATTTTTTGAACTGGTTTCATGACTAGAGTTTCAGAACAAAACTTTTTAAAATGAAGGAGAAAATCAGTCATAAAATTTTGCACCCCCTTCCCTCCTGTGGTTGTATACAGAACAAAGTCATTAATTATGGTTGGCACTGTACCCGCTGATTGGTCACGTTTTTTGCTGTGCCATGTTGACCGTATTCTTAGTTCTACCATTTGGTTCACAAATTAACAGTCAGCTGATTGGCTACATTTGAATTTTGTCCACAGATTGGTCAAACCAGCTTGATCCAGACAATCTCCTTGCCATATTCAAATGCCATAATGGTCAAATTGCACGTGGTATACAGATTGACTGTGGAATGAACATATCTACGTTTGTACCAATGAACTGCATACTGGTCTTGAATATTACGCAAAAAACAAAGTATGTGGTAAAACTAGCTTTTGAACATAAACTAGACACATAAAACGCAATTTCATGCAATTATGTCGATGCATAATACAAGTCATAAAAATACAAATGATCGTTATATGCACACTTCGTATCATGTTGCATATAACGAAAACGTCACTATTTCTGTATGCAACATGCCGAAGACATATAATGACATAAAAAAATTGTTTCTCCTGTGTTATGCCAAAAGATTACCTTCCAGCATCTTTTCAGTGACTTACCCGTCTGGGAATACTGTGGTATTTTTATCAAGCATAGCAGTTAGAAAGTGCACATCGCTTTTAGTTAAATTAGCCAATACACCGTCTCTTATGGCACAGTCACTGACAGCAGTTTCCTCGTCTACTTGGGTTGATGAGATAAAAAACTCTTGATGTTTGTATTGGTGCCACCATCCAAAGCACTGCACTGCTGTTGCTGAAAAAATACGAGGTATTTGGACTTATGTCAATAACAGTTAATTACAATATAGACCAGAAAGCATGTGGACCATGGGTGTATAATGAGGCAACGTAGACATCGGCCACTGCATTCGACGCAATTACCGGCTCCGCATTTATCCATGGCATGGCCCAATTAGCTCTGACCCAGTTATCAAGTGTGGCATTACCAGTGTCGTATGGAAAAAACGCTTGCGTGATTTGGAAACTTGTTGGACGACAAACAACAGTGATCTAAACGTGTTTGCTCATTAGTATTGTCGTGTTGTTTAGGCATCTTTTTCTTCCAATTTTGTTTTATAAGACTTAAAGATACATTATTAATGTAATGGATGTTTCTGTCTAATAAACAAATGTTTTCGCAGATTCTGTATAATGAACAAATGTTATGCAATTACTCGGTAGTAATGAGATATCGCTGTGGAAACACCATTCCACACGGTGATGCGAATATGCCAATGTCTCAGTTTGTTTAACGTTCTAACGATGATGTGGAAGTTTTCGTCGTGCAAGCTTGTCATGTCAGCAAACGTTCCGTTTATACCATCTGGATCAACGTACTCATAAAAGACCCGTAGCGTATTGGGCCCTGCAATAAGGTTGCAATCTTATTCAAGTTCTATTACCTTGTAGCTAAAGATAACATTCATACATGAAACGTATGGTTCGTCAAGAAGGATAGTGATATTTTCGTCCAAAAATGTGACGGTATTGAGAGTGAGTGTTGGCGTTGTGTTGGCGATGTTAGAAAGATACTCGCGGGTGATGATGTAGATTGGGAACTGTACGGTTTCGTTTGTGCCCAAGGCAACAGTGTCAATTACTTGACCTTCAAATTCGATCTGCGCAGAGTTGGGCTAAAATACACAAAAATTTAACTTCAAAAAAATACAACATGCAGAATGCGTTATGAGGTGTGTATAAGTATGCGAATTACAATAACGTTAACTGTAGTGATCATTCGTTACTAACCATGGTGTCATTTAAAAATATTCGTAACGGACTTTGCATCAGATAAGAGGTTGTGAGCGAATTGTTCCAAAGCAGAGAAAAGTTTTTCTCTCTAGTCACTGTAATTGAAAGTTTTTGTTTATTAACATGCACAATATACGTTTGGTAGTAGACACAGTTCAACAGTCAACAGATGTAACCTTGTCTCCCACATATGTAGGCGGCGAGTCCACCGGATGAAACTAGCGTTGCATTATATTTATAGTGGTCATTAGTTAGCTGCAGTGCTTGACCTCCACCGTTAACCCAGTAACTGGTTCTAAAAATTTTTTTTTAAAGTTTGATTGTACTCAAGTTTACACAGTGCATAAAATTTCTTACCCATCAGGGAATGTTGTTGTGTTCATATCCAACAAAGCAGTTAAAAAGTGAACATCTGCATCAGTCAGATTTGCAAGTTCAGCGTCTCGTACATTGCACTCGGTTATAGCAGTTGCCTCATTGACGTGGTTGGTGCTAATAAAAAATTCGCGATGGTCGTACTGATGCCACCAGCCAATGCATTGTGCTTTCGTTGCTGCGTTGCAAATTATGGCTCACAATTTTACGTTTTTGTTGTTCATGTCGTTGCTCTTAGAATACCAAAGCGGCAAGAACAAATTTTGAACACATCTATACCATGCGCATAGAACGATGCTATGTAGACATCAGCTTCTGCATTTGATGCAATAACTGGTTGGGCATTGATCCACGGCATTCCCCAATTAGCCCTGATCCAGTGTGATGAAGAAGCATTCTGGTATGGGAAGAATGCCTGCGTAATTCGAAAATCAGCTGGCCGGCACACAATTATTATCTGAAATAGACCAGTTTTTTTAATTCAATTTGTTACTTTATTTTTACTGAGCTAAACATGGCATAAACAGGTGTGGCAAGACGGTGTCCACCATAATCAGTAGACGCTTGGCTTTCCGAGAGTGTGAGTTGCATGCGAAGCATGCCCGTCCAACAGTATGGTGTCACACTGTCAGTGTGCAACGTATAGCTAATTGTTTGAGTGGAAACTGTTGTAGGAAGGAAAGGAACTGTAGCAAGCTCAAACCATATGTGTGCATAAAATTGCTGATTCCTAATATTTGCGTCCAAGCGTCCACGTTAATGTATGGGCGCTTTTGTAAAAAAAGTATTTTTGGAATTACTCGGTAGTAATGTGATATCGCTGTAGAAACACCATTCCACACGGTGATGCGAATCTGCCAATGCCTCAGTTTATTTAACGGTCTGATGATTGTATGAAAGTTTTTGTCGTTTAAGCTTGTCAGGTCAGCAAACGTTCCGTTTATACCATCTGGATCAACGAACTCATAAAAGACCCGGAGTGTATTCGGCCCTGCAGTGAGTGTGTAAACTTTTAACACCACGGTTATAATTGTTCAAGCCCAATAGTAAAAAAATTGTTTGAAAGTTTACATGAAACGTATGGTTCGTCAAGAAGGATAGTCATATTCTCGTCCAAAAATCCCACGGTATTGAGAGTCAGTGTTGGAGTTGTGTTGATAATGTTAGAAAGATACTCGCGGGTGATGATATAGATTGGGAACTGTACTGTTTCGTTTGTGCCCAGAGTTACAGTATCAATTACTTGACCTTGAAATTCAATCTGCGTAGAGTTGGTCTGAAATTAGCATAAATTTAATTGTAAAAACATAAATACAATATTCAGAAAGCAAGGTTAATTGTATTTATGTAATCATTCGTTACTAACCATGGTATCATTTAAAAATATTCGAAATGGACTTTGCATCAGATAAGAAGTTGTGAGCGAATTGTTCCAAAGCAGAGAAAAGTTTTTTTCTCTGGTCACTGTAATTGAAGGTTTTTGTTTATTAACAAGCTCAATGTATCTACGTTTGATAGTAAGCACAGTTCAACAGTCAACAGATGTAACCTTGTCTCCCACATATGTAGGCAGCGAGTCCACCGAACGAAATTAGCGTTGCATTATATTTATAGTGGTCATTAGTTAGCTGCAGTGCTTGACCTCCACCGTTAACCCAGTAACTGGTTCTAAAAGCTTTTTTTTTTAAGTTTGATTGTACTCAAGTTTACACAGTGCATAAAATTTCTTACCCATCAGGGAATGTTGTTGTGTTCATATCCAACAAAGCAGTTAAAAAGTGAACATCTGCATCAGTCAGATTTGCAAGTTCAGCGTCTCGTACATTGCACTCGGTTATAGCAGTTGCTTCATTGACTTGGTTGGTGCTAATAAAAAATTCGCGATGGTCGTACTGATGCCACCAGCCGATACATTGTGCTTTCGTTGCTGCGTTGCAAATTGTGGCTCACAATTTTACGTTTTTGTTGTTCGTGTTGTTGCTCTTAGAATACCAAAGCGGCAAGAACAAATTTTAAACGCATCTATACCATGCGCATAGAACGATGCTATGTAAACATCAGCTTCTGCATTTGATGCAATAACCGGTTGGGCATTGATCCACGGCATTCCCCAATTAGCTCTGATCCAGTGTGATGAAGAAGCATTCTGGTATGGGAAGAATGCCTGCGTAATTCGAAAATCAGCTGGTCGGCACACAGTTGTTATCTGAAATAGACCCGTTTTTTTAATTCCTGTTGTTATTTTATTTTTACTGAGCTAAACATTGCAGTAACAGGTGAAGCATGACAATCCCACAAAAATACAAAAATACGTTTGGTTTTTTTGTGTGTGAAGTTGCACAAGCATACCTGTGCGACTGTATAGCGTTGCACGAGTATGGTGCAATGTCTAGGTAATAGTTTGAGTTGGAGCTGTCATAATAAAGGAAAAGAACTACAGGCGCTTTAAGCATATATGCACGTAAAATTCAGTGCACATGCAGTAGCAGCCATACGTTATTGCGAATGTCGTCTCGAAAGATGTTATGCGATCTCTTGAGATATTTACAGCAAGATTTGTGTAATGGGCGCACTCTGAGAGAGGCAAAAAATTAACACTATTTTCGTTGCAAGAGTTGTAAAGAGTGGAGAGCTCGCGAGAATTCAATCAATCAGCAGAAGGGGTGCTATACCTTAAAAGTATAACATTGTGTGTTAATTTGGGGATATGGTTCTAAGCTGTTTCATTGTCCCGAGCTCTTCGAGACGGTATCCGCTAGCCGCAGTAACTTTTGCGTGCCACTGCACTTGTAATTGCTGTTAGCAAGCGTCCACGATAAGTGGTGGACAGTTCTATACAATTATAATAAACAAATGTTTTTGCAATTACTCGGTAGTAATGAGATATCGCTGTGGAAACACCATTCCATACGGTGATGCGAATATGCCAATGTCTCAGTTTATTTAACATTCTAACGATGATGTAGAAGTTTTGGTCGTTCAAGCTTGTCATGTCAGCAAACGTTCCGTTTATACCATCTGGATCAACGTACTCATAAAAGACTCGTAGCGTATTTGGCCCTGCAGTTAGTGTGTAAACTTTTAGCACCACGGTTGTAATTTCTCAATCGTAAAACATTGTTAAAAATATTACATGAAAAGTATGGTTTGTCAAGAAGGAGCGGCTAAAAGCTGTGTTAAGCTCTATTATACAGGGTGTTCCATACGCAGTAATAATAACTTTTAACTTTTGTAGTTCACTAATCATTAGAGCATTTTAATTAAAATTTTAACCAGTTATTTAGCAAAGTTCAAAGCTTAAAACTGGAAAACAACAAGTTCGTACATTGATGAATGTTTTGCTTTTAATGTTCATGCTTTTAGTTTATAAAACGCGTGACACAAAAAGACGCAAGAGCATGTTGTTTCAATTGCACCGTTTGAGCGACAAACTGAAATTCTAGCATGAAAATTCATGTTTTGAAATTGCTGTTGACAGAGAAGAAAACGTTAGCATGATTTTTTTCACGCGTTCCTTTATCTATAAAGTTGATATGAGCATAAAATTTGAGCTCAATGGGAAAATATATAAGTGTGTTGCCGTTTAACTAGGTATAATTCATCAGTTTGTATTTTTTTTTGACAAAATTGACACAAATTTTGAAACAAACGTTCACATGCTGTTAACTAAATTTTCATCCAAAGGATTCATCAGTTGGCAGGCTGGAACGCAAGAAATTTGCTTTTTACTGCTTTTCTCTACTCAGACCCAACAAGCAAAAATACAGTTTTTCGGTTTTTTAATAGCAGCGGTAAAACCATTTTTGTTTGAAAATTGCAGCAAATCTAAATTTCACTTTCTAAAATAATTGGTTAAAATTATTTTAACTACTTAAATTTAATTAAGTTACTTGAACGGCTGGCGAGTTACAACGCTCCAAATTTGGTATCACCACTTATGGGTCACCCTGCATTACAGTAAAAAACAACGAAAACATACATGAAACATATGGTTCATCAAGAAGAATAGTGATATTCTCGTCCAAAAACGCAACGGTATTGAGAGTGAGTGTTGGTGTTGTGTTAGCAATATTAGACAGATACTCGCGAGTGACGATGTATATTGGGAACTGAATCGTTTCATTTGTTCCAAGAGTAACTGTGTCAATCAGTTGACCCTCATACTGCACTTGTAATGCATCTGGCTAAAATCAAAACGTTATTAAACAAAATGCTGCCAGGGCGAATTTTTTATTGAAAAAAAGTTTTTTGGCAGAACAGCCGGTACCTGAGTATCGTTTAGAAATATGCGCAATGGACTTTCCATTAAATATGAAGTGGATAGAGAGTTATTCCAAGTAAGTGATAAATTCTTTACTGGTGACACTAAAACAACATATATTATTGATGTTTACCTGATTACTATACTATGAACACTCGTTTTAAAATTGTTGATCATTGAACAAAACACTTACACTGCCTCTCGCAAATGTAACTTGCATTACCAAAAGTTGGCGACACCACAATAGCGTTGTATTTATAAACATCATTCGTCAACTGTATGGTTTGTCCACCACCAGCAACCCAAACGTTTGTTCTGCATTGGGACAACTTTTCAGTGTCACTTTCTTGATATGCAAAAATACGTAATTGAAGAAATACCCATCAACAAAGTAAGTCGTATTCATATCCAACACAGCAGTGAGGAAGTGGTCGTCTGCATCTGTCAAATTGGCTAAAACTGCATCACGTAGTTTGCATTCATCTTTCGCAGTTTCTTCGTCAACTTGAGTTGTGGAAATGAAGAATTCGCGATGTTGGTACTGATGCCACCAGCCAGTGCATTGAACTTGCAAGGCTGAAATGAATATTATTTACGGAATAATATTTCAATTAAAAAATTGGGTGTTTTTTGCTTAATATCCAGAAGCTAATCTGACTATTCCAAGCCACTATGTTGCTTTTCTTATTCTTATCTTGCAGTTCTCAATTTTACTGTTGTATTGAGACATATTTGTACATTCACCATGAGAATACAACGCAGCAATGTATACGTCTGCTTCGGCATTTGATGCAATGACTGTTTGAACATTTATCCAAGGCATTGCCCAGTTAGCTCGAATCCAGTGGGCGCTTGAGGCATTTTGATAAGGAAAGAAGGTTTGGGTAATTCGAAAATCTGTTGGTCGACAGACAACGGTGACCTTAAACACAATGTTGTAATTGTACTCAAATGTTCAATTCTCAAAATACAAAATTGCAAGTAAGTAGCATGTCTACGTCAGAAAACAACCACTCACCGTGTAATATTCTGATGTTCTTGACGACACTCCGTTCCATATCACAACTCGTATATGCCAATCTCCAAGCTCGTCAAGATCGCGAATAATTGTGTGAAAGTTTGAGTCATTGTAACTTGCAAGGTCAGCAAATGTACCATTGAGACCAAAGGGATTCAAATATTGGTAATACACTCGAATTGTGTTTGGCCCTTAATCATATTCTAATAATTATGTATTTGCATGTGCAAGCGTAAGCGATAATGCACTTTGCAATTTCCATACAGTGCTGTATATTGTGCAATGATAATATGTTACTTACATGTGCTGTAAGGCGGGTCAAGCAAAATTGTCACGTTTTCGTTCAGCAAGGCAACAGGGTTCAACGTCAATGTTGGTGTCACATTTAAGTAGCGCCTTGTTATAATTAAATCGCTGTATGGAAGCTGGTCGTACGTGTAATTGGACGCTTGATCAACTACTGTTACGTTGAACATGGTTTGCGAAAAATCAGGCTAAAATAAAATTATAATGGTCGTGTCGCAAATAACTACAATAAGCCAAATGAATTATTCTCAAGCCTGTTTCAATCTATTGGTCTGAAATTTGGGAAACTGCTGGAGAAATGTTTGCCATTAATTGTGTTAAGATTTTACTTCAAAATTCAAAACACATAATGCACAGCAATGGTTTGAAGTCCAAGTTCGAAAACATCCGTTTCAATGTCAAGCAATCCGATGTAGAATGTAGAAGTTCGATGTAGAATTGCGAGTTTTTTTAGTTTTCTTTGTCTTTTTCAAATCTAATGAAAGTGTCAAAGTCGCCGGTTATTTTTTGCTTTTGTTTCTTAGGCTGAACAATTTTTTTCAAAGAAAAGTCATAAATTAGGATTGAAAATCAAAACTTACACGAGCAGAACGAAAGTTAGTTTTATCACTTTTTTGTCACTCAACAATTCTAGCTTATTTACGGACGCAAAAACAAGCTAAAACAATTTAGAACAGCCAAAAATTGTTTTCAGCAGTTTTGGCAGAATAAATGCAGCATACTTTTTGGATTAGTAAGACCTCTGGTTTGCTTTAGATTAATGAACAAACAAGAATTTATCCCATTTTTAACGCATGTGTTAAGTTGCCGTGCTTCTGAATTTTCATACAAAATTTTAATTCAATCAATGGCAAATATTTCTTAAACTGTGTTCCAAATTTCGTGCCAAAATATGCAACCAAACTCGAGAACGAGCTTTTTGCCCATTGTAGTTTGTTGCAACACCCAATATATGTTCAGGGTTGGACAAAAATTGCAAATTTAAAAAAATGGCGCCTATTCGTCAACATTATAAGATATTGAGCTGAAAATTGGATTTCTTATAGAATTTGTGATGCTTTCGCATGCGGAGCAATGTTTTCAGCTGAAATTATGTATATGAAAAGAACGCATCAATTCTATCAATGTTCCAAATATCAGTTCAATATGTTTTATTGTTGACGAACATCAGCCATTTTAAATGTAATTTTTGATTTCAAATCATTCAGAACGAACATGCACATCAGTCAAGTTAACATTCTGTATCGGTATGGTTTGCTGCACAATTGTTGATGACGTGTCATTGAAGGAAACGATAAATAGTCTTTCTGTGGAGCTGTTGACCGGTGTGACTGTATGTTTGAAAAAAATTAATAAAAAATAATAATTGCAAAAAGTGATTGCAAAAAGTTAAACAAGTTTGAAAAACTAACTGTGTCTTTGACAAATAAAACCTCCAAAACCAGAATCTGGTGCCGTTTCATCAGTTGCGTAGTAATGGTAGTGCCAGTTTTTTAGATGTACGCTGCCATTGCCAACCCATATGCTTGAGCTGAACGAAACTACGTGTATGTAATTCTTCTGCTAGTTGTTATTGTCGGCGAACATTTCAGCAAGAACAGTACTAATTTTTTAGCAAAACGCAAACTTGTCCGTAAAAGTATTGTTGCCAAAGTCCAAAATGGCTGTGAAGAACTCTTGGTTAGACGCATCCAGTTCTGCAAGGCTACTGTAACGGGTTTCGCAATCAGCAACTGCCGTCAGTCGATTAACATTCGGTCCATTAGAGACAAAAAATTCACTACTGCCGTATTGGTGCCACCAACCAGTGCATTCTAGTTGCGCTAGAATTAATACACAATATGTGTACTGTACATGTACAATATCATATGGCAATTTCAGACTGCGTATGAAGATTGAAAACAAACTAACGAGACTGATACAACGTAGCCAGATATAGTCGGAAGTACGCATTAGCAGCTATGATTTTTTCAGCTTGGATCCACGGTTGTGCCCAGTTGGCTCGTGTCCACAGCAATGCTGAATCGTTTTCATAAGGAAAAAACAGCTGCGTTATTTGAATGTCTTGAACGCGGCACATGACCAGAACCTGAGCGTTATGAATTCTTTGGCACCATCACAGAAAAGATTCAGAGCCGAGTTTGATTGGGCGCCTACTTACAGGGACTACTAATGACCAAATTTTTGTAACACCGTTCATTATTTCAATTTGCAACTTCCATCTTCCAAGGTGGTCAAATAGAATTGTGATTGCTGTTGTGTTCGTCGGTTGGTCGGCTGTATTCAGATCAGCAAACAATCCAGTGGTCCCGTTGGGTACCCGGTAGTGATACCGTATTCTCAGACTGTCATGCCCTGAAAAGTTAACAGTAAAAATGGTTAGTTACTGACAAGGTTAAATTGCAAAAATAGAAAAAGTTACGTAGTTGTTAGAGACAATACAACGCCCCTGAACCTACACTTACAAGCATTGTATGGTGCATCCACTGACAACAATGTCTGCTCCATCAAAAAAGCAACTGAGTTAATAGTGAACGTCGGCACGTCTGTCAGGTTTTCTCGCGTATACAATGTTCCATAACCGATTGTGTCATATGGCGTCCCAATCTTTGATGCATCTCTGATTACAAGCGGATGAGTTTCTTCCGATCTATTTATTTTCTTGTCGGTAAGTGTCACTTGTATTGGTGGTTGACCGTAGAATTCAGATGATTGACTATCGTTTATGGATATGGTGAAATTTCTGCCTCCAGCTAAAATAGCACATAAGAGCACATTTTTATTTTTTCCCTTTTGTTTAATGCTAATTAATGGTTTGTTGTAACCACTCAAATGATGGACAAACCGTTGCGATAGCAGATGTAATATGCGACGACAGTCGCTGGTCTCACGATGCTATGATTTCCAGTTTCGTCAACTGTTGTTTGAAATGCAGTCCACGCTTCAGCGCTGTTAATGAAAGGATTTTTGACCAAAATTGTTTTTTATCCATCTTTTACATTTATCTTCTATTATCGACTAGCGCTTGACTCATGCCTACGACCCAAATTTAAAAACAGGCATTTTTGATTAAGCTCAGAAGGGCATTACAAATCTGCAGAAAGAACAACATTGGCTTGCAAAAAAAATTTGCTTGCTTACATTTCCAAAAACAGTTGATAGAAGTTATTTTATACTAACAAAATAACTGAAAATGCTGCATCTATTATACTAAAATAATGCTTTGTCAGTGGAACTTTTTTGCAGTTTGAATTGGCGCCCATTTTTGCAATGCCTAAGAGCAACAACCGACAAGCGAGACAATTGTAAGAATTGCAAGGACTAGACTGAAGGAGTTTTTTTAACAATCGTTCGAAAGTTACTTGCACTTTTTACAAACTTGCCTGTTTTGTTATTCCACAAACTTACAAACTTTCAAAAATTCACCTTAACTTGGTGTAAGTGGACAAAGTGATTTCTTTTCTTCACAGTTTTTAAAAGTGATACAAAAAACTTTTTTACGTGCTTTGTTTCTTAAACAATTTTCCATTATACCCGGCGTCTTTTTTATACAAATGTTATTGAGTACGAAAAAGCCATGACATAGTGTAAAATCAGACAAAAGAACGTCACAAGGCAAACGTTCAACATCACCGTCTTATAGCAAACCACATTAGAAGACACGGGTCAACACTAGTTTTTAAGAAGTAGCTGCAAATAGTCATGCATCGACGGGTATAGCTTGCTTTGAACCTGAAGGAATATCTGTTGAAATTGAAATCTAGAGCAGCAAGTTGAAACCGCTCAAAGTCAAAAATGCATTTTGAATCCGGGTCGTTGGCACGGATCAAATGATAGTTTTAAACCATATTTGCAAGGAACCTGTTATAAATTCTGACAGACGCGTTCCATCCAAATGTGTCTTTCAGCATTGCACTGTAAAACTGATTGTTCTGTGCTGTCGAGGTTAAGTTGGCCAATTCCGCCTTAAATAAACAATCTTTCTACCAAAAGTTAAACGCAAGTCAATGAAGCTTGGTTTTGTCTCGTTTCTACCTGCAGCACCTCACAGGCTGCTTGTGCAGAAGCAAAATCAACTGGAGAGTTTCCGATATAATATTCATTCCCGTCATTATATGTGAACCATTCGCCAGTACATGTCGGAACTACAAAAACACAGATTGTTTAATAACGATACATGCATGAGGCAACAAAGACGTACAAACCGCCAGTGTCGTTATATGTAGTTCGAAAATACGTTAGTGCTGGCTCGCCCACAGCGACAACAGGTGTGTTTGGTGTGTACCAACGCTGCCATCGTCCATCAACCCATTCTCCGCCGCTCATAATACTATAGTTCGCGGCAAAATAAGACGCAATCAGATAGTGCGCAGTGGCTTTGCAAACCGACAATACCTACAGTAAATGTTGAAACCGCTTCCTTGTTTTATTCTGCTACGTATTTTGCAGCTTACAACAGTTAAAATGTTAACTGACTGTTACAGGCGCTGAAGTGATGTCAGACACAGCATTATACATAACAACATAAAACGTGTACGAGTACGCATGTTGCCAAACGGTAACAGGCATGGTACTGTTGGCCTGATCTTGTGTATTGTTGAGGGTATCATTGTACCACGCAAACATGTAGTAGTGACTATCACTCCCTAAAATGAGACCAGTTAAAAAGAGCTGCTGGAAACAGTGTTAAAACTAGCGAAAGTTTGCAATATGACAAAAAAATCTAGTAGTTCTCACAAGAGTTATCAAATGGTAGATCTACATCGACCAGAAATTTGTTGAACGTTTCGACTATCGGCCACGGAGTAGAAGTTAAGTTAGGTGATACACTTAGTCTTTCTTGAGTGTGTACAATTGCTGATCCGTTCATCTCCCATCCTAACAAAATGGCAGTTTCGTCGCGCAATATTACTTCGAATGACAGATGACTCGGTTGTGATGGGTTCCAGCTTGCCTGCATGAACCAAACGCGTCATCACTTTGTTTGATCGATGCAAAAACACCGCAGTCTTGAACAGGGTGGTTCAAAAAACTACAAGATGAGAATTGCTAAGGTAGCTAGCTCGTCAACCGGTAAATGGTTTCGGCGAAAATTTTAACCAAGAATCGCAGATTACTTTCTAGTTTTTGTGTTAAACTTTTATGGCAATTTGTCACTTGTAGCTCGCAAAATCAGCAATTTTGTAAAAAATCAGAAAAACCACAATTTTCAATTTATGATTTCGGGTAGATATTGTCATCATCATCCAGATTTTTTATCCGGGAGTTTGGTCATTTCATCTTCCGTTTTACTGTCGTCCACGTCACTGTGTCTGTTTTGTCGAAAACGTTTGAACTGCTCAATAAGAGCGCTTCGATTTTCAATCACAGCGGCTATGCGGTGTCGAAAATTGCAGCACTTTTTGATTGAGCAATTGATTGTTGTTGATTGTTTCGACACCGGAGCGGATCATTTTTTGAATTCGTCGATGATCGCCGGCATCCACCAGATGTTTCAAGTGCTCCCAGAACAAAAGTCCAGAAGGTCTGGGCTTCTTGCGGGCCACTCACTTGCATCCAATTTGCCAACCCAGCGGACGTTCGTTAAACGTCCACTACCCGGAATCATAAATTAAAATTCGTGTTTTTTGTTTTTATCATTTTTAATAAAATTGCTGACTTCGCAAGCTACAACTTTTGGATGCCTTTTTTCTACATGTAGAGCCGATTTTTATTGTGTAGTTTTGGATCGCCCTGTACTTGACTTGTAATCTTGAGAATTGTAATTGTACCGGTTGATCAAAAAGTGTTACAGTCAACGGACTTTCACCAGTTGACAATGTGCCGCTAGAGTCGTTCACCAAAACAGAATAATTGTGTGTCGCATATTCTGCAACAAACGCAATAAAATTAAAAATTTTATGTGTCACTTATTTTGAAAAGAATAAAATAATCAGGAAAATTAAAAATTACGCACTGTTCGTGTTGCTTTTACAACAACCAAATGGATACGTTTTTACTTTGCTTATTTATGCTGAGTTTTACTTGAACCATTTTTACTCACCACCAACTTTTTTTTACCAAATGAATATTTTTATTTTTATTTTTATTTTTACTTTTTTGCATACGTACCGGTCCTTTCGCATACGTACTGCAAAACAGTAGAAGTCGGCTCTGTTACTAATTGGCGAGTCGCCGGATTGAAAGTAATGGCTGTGACATTATCTGCATCCACCACCCACGCGGACGATCTAAAGCATAGTTTCTCAAGTTGATTTTTTGTTCAATATAATCAATAATAATAAATAATCATTAGGAAGAAAGTGCAAAAAAACAAACCCAGAGTCGCCATAGTGTTGTAATGCAGTTGCTATCGCATAAATGGTATCATTATCTGCAGTGTTCGCTCGTGCCACATGGGCATTCATATTGGCGCAATTTGTTTGGGCAGTTGCGAAATCTGCCGTCACCTGACTAGCATGCATTTCGCGATTTGCTATTGCTACCCACCATCCGCTGCAGTACGTCCAGTTGTCTACAAGTACATAAAAGACCGAATGCGTGAACACATTTATTTGTGATACATGAAGGCAAAAAAAGTTTTATTATGACTTACCATATCCGTAGTGTGCTGCTACAAAGAAACGACTTTCATGCTGCGCCAAAAACGTAAAGTTAGCATGTGTTACAACATGATACCGCCAACTGGCGTCCCTGTAGTCTGCGACACTTCCATTGTAGGGGTAATAAATTGACGCCAGTTGCAGCCCATCAGGAAGACAGTTTACACGGATCTGCAAACAACTAAGAAAATTACCTGACCAGTATAAGAAAGCTATAAATTTTAAACAAACGGATAACAATACTACGATTTTAATCAAAAATGTTTTCGCTTACTAACCAATCTTCTTGAAGTTCACAAAAATGCACTTACCACAAAAAATGTGCTAACAGTAGACATTCCATCAGTAACATCAAGTGTTATGTTGTACATTCCTGGCCAGGTGAAATTATGTAGCTGGTGTGGCATTGTTCCGTTATAAGATGGCGTTCCATCATCCCAATCAATGTGATAATACAATTGTTCGCGATTATTCCACAAATCTAGTTTCATCCCATCAGCTGAAAAAAATTTAAGTGAGTTCCTTATACCAAAGTTTGTCAAATATAATGCTGCTTACTTCTGTAGAACACATCTTGAACACTAAAGTTGTAGACCATTTGAACAAGCCCAAGGTTTGGCCCTTCAAACAACAGCGTTGAAACTTTCAGCGGAGCTATGACGATAATCTATAACAATTAAACTTGTTACGTCAGCAACAACTCTCTGTAGTTATTTTTGATTAGATTAAATTAAAGTTGATTAGAAGAACAGTTATATTTGTACGTTTGTCAGATTGGCGAAGTACGTTGTGCCAAAAATGTTTGTAAATTCTGCTCCCAATGAATAGTCACCGGACGTGTGAAACTGAACCGTCTGATTGGGATTATGACCGAACGACTCGTTCCACGAATATGTTTGATTCCAGTTGGCACCGTTGAAAGTTATCACGAACGATGTATTTAAGCAAGCTAAACAGTGTAAGTTATAAATGACAAATACGCTCTTTGTGAAACGCATATAATAGTCAAAAACACCTCTCAGATCTCGTGGAAGTAACGGCGGAGTGGAATCAATTTGAATCCTCACGGAGTCATTCTGCAAGTATCGAAGCTCAAAACGAGATGGATCCAACGTCAGGTTAAGCACAGTGTCCGCAAGTACAGGATCATAATACTGAGTAACGTATGCGGGTGGAATATATGGGTCGTACGGTGACCAAGCCGTCAATTCCATTGTGACGTTCGTCGCATCGCCATGCGTCTAAACAGCTTTGGATATAGCGTGTAGTATTAGATACAAAAAATTGTGAAACGAATTTTGATTTAATGAATTAGTACACAATGCAATTACCTACCTATGAAAACCTTTATTTCAATTCAATGTATACATTGTTGCCTTGTAAATAAAACAAACACACTTACCACAAAGTCTTCAGTCCAATTTCTCGAGAGGTCAGTGAGATCTGGAGCTAATGAAATGTTGTGCCAAACTCCTTGTATCCAAATTTCATACATTCGCACGTAACCTGTAATATATATACAGTATATGCAAGTTTTTTGCTCATGAATCTGGTACGTACAAAAAATGAACTGAAATACATTGCACTTAAGTGCACAAGTGTGCATTTAACAAGACATTTTATTTGTTATTTTGAATAACAAGTAACAAACAACAACCAATTATCACACCGGTATCGCCTGACACCATGAAAATATTATCTCTGCCACGAGGTAAAACCGGCAAAGGGCATTGGTCATTGGGATCAGGAGGTGGAAACGGATTTTGCCAAGAACCATCGCTAGCTAACATCAGCACTGATACATTTATTCCGGTGATGTACTCCGCAAATATAATCTGAAAACATTTATTGCACGTCTTTATGGGGATCCATTTTTTAAAGCACAGTGACATACTGAGTTGTTCAGTTCGTGTTCCCAGGTACCAAACAGGTTTGAATAGATCATTGTGACATTGTAGTGACCGGGATACACTGCAGTTATGTTAACCGTGCCGTCTAAGCTCACATATCCGCTGTGATTTCCCACTTGTATCAGTAGTGAACCGTTTCCACAACCTAAGTAAATTACAAATCACTCATATATTGTTTAAAGTGAACTGAGTTAGAATCAGTTTATGAAATAAAATAAAAACCCACCAAGAACATCAACCGGACGCAAATGCGGTGTCACCGAGAAAACGTCCAGATTTAAATCCGAACCGGGCGGCACAACATCTCCAGGAGTCATTATTGCGTGCATAACTGGTTCCACAGCACGTAATGTCGTTATATTAACTACCCATGTACTAGTATTTGCAAATGGGTACAGCGGTTGAACCGTGGATATCAGTTGAGTTTGATTGTGTTCCTGAAAGCACATTTGTAAGCTGTGCTTGGACAGGATTGTCCAATGGCTCCACAACGGACGCACTTGATTGACGCACTATCACAGGGAAAAGAACATTCCAAATGTACTTCAGTACGTACATACTTCATACATAGTAGAAAGCTCCCATATTTGTTTAGGTATGTACATACAGTGGCGGCCAAAAGTGTTGGAACGCTGCGCGCATGTGTGCGCGTGTGTTGCGCGTGTGTATCATCAGCCTTACAAACGCTATTATAAGAATCCCATGCTAATTTTTTTTGTGATTATTGAGTGTGTCTAATACACCATCCGCTAGGTTTTTTTGCTGTAGCATAATTTATTTGACAAATATAGAACATTACAACACACCTCCATTTGGCAGTAAATTTGTTTCAAAACTATTTGACAAGAAAATATAGCGGAATAAAGAATACAACCCGACTGGAACCCGAAACATGAATGCAATACACGTCTGTTAGATAACTCAAACACAAACAAACGCTAATACTTCGTAGAATAGTTTTCTTGCGAATGATTTTGAATCAGTTTTACTGCCAGTTAAATGCAATGGAGGCGTATTGTAATGTTCGGTATTTGTCAAATAAATGTATGCTTCAGTAAAAAACCTGCAAATAGTGTACCAGATACACTCAGTGATCTAAAAAACAAAAAAATATTAGCATGGGATTCTTTTATAGCGTTTGTACGGCTGATGCAACACACGCACAATACACAGCACACACACACACACACGCGCAGGGTTCCAACACTTTTGGCCGCCACTGTAGTTTGACCATAGCATTTTAATTATGCATACAACTAACAACAGACATAATTAGATACATACCTGTTTGTCTTGCCCCCTTAAGAGAGCGCGTATCTGCATGCATTTGAGGAATTTCCATAAATGCAAACATATTTATTACATACTTAGTCATAATTGTCTGACTGCGCCATAATCGCAAATATGTGATACATACCATTTATAGATACCTCGATGGCTCAGTTATGTTACGCCACTATGGTAGATACCATATACGTCGATGAGCTAATTATGTGTGCTACTATGGTACATTTGGAGTACATACATGTGTACATTATCGTAGTTCTTTTCCCTGTGTATTACGGTATGGCCGATTAAACGTGGCAGCTTTTTTCAGGGTGCAAGGAGCGCGCAAAAATTGAATGAAAAAAAGACGTTCAGAAATTCAATAGCGTGTCAAATTTATTGTGTTTCTTAAAATTAATTGGTTATTCTTGCTGTTCTGTTTAATGTTTATTCATTGTATACACGTTTGGCAAATATCTGAGCATTTATGAGAAAGGCAACACCTAGTCTGCGACTAATTTTGACTTAATTAAGAAGACTAGGACAGCCTTATTTATTCGGCGATACTGTATTTGTTATACACCTTTTAACTAAGAACCTCCCAGCCATCAGATAAAATATCTATCATACCTTATTGCACACGTGTCAAGTTGTGCTGACTATTTTTGTTCCAACTAGTCTGCATTACAGCCAGAATTGCAATTACATTACAAACCTCAAAATTATCGTAAATCGTTACGTTGAAAGTGTTTGTATTGGTGGTATCAGGAACCGTCAGATTTTGTTGAACATCGCCCAATTGGTATTCGTAATAGAGTGGAATTCCTGAAATCATGAAGTAAGGAATCGACGCTTATTATTGTTTGTTATTTCAGCCAAAATTTCAATATACCGCGAAAAACAATTATAATAGGTCACACAAACCATTTCCAACGGCGAACAAAATAGAATTATTGACGGCTCTTGGTACCAGCCAGCCACATCCGGACTCGTGCGCTGCTACATAATCACTACTGTTTTCTAATTGAGCTTGAACTCGTATAGTAAAATTTTCAATCGGGTCGACAACGTGAATCTAAAACGTGTTACGTTCAGCATAATCACAAAAATCAGGGCTATTTATAAAAATTATGGTAGTCCAAAAAAATTGTGAACCGTTAAGTTTGATACAAAGAATTGAGTGCCAATGATGTTGGTAAATGTCACATTAGCCGTGTAGAATCCAGCAATGTTGAAAGGAACGTTCAAAAAAGTATGTGGCGTTGTATTTGTCTGCAACACATGGCCTTCGATTTGGATTTCTACCTCTGCCTTTGTACACGCTGAAACATACTGCAAACTCAGATTCTTCATTCATTTTTTGATTTTCTCAACTGTTAGTTTGCGCAACGTACGTGGACCAGTTCCATTTAAATAGGAAGGCGGTTCAAGTTCAACGGTGATGTTAATAACGTAGCCCGTGTGGATTAGCGTGCGATCCGCTGTCAGGATAATTCGTGGATACAATAGAACTGGAGCAAATGCAGTCGTCTCCGTGGCAGGACCAAACAGCTCTGGGTGCAGCGGGTACGCTGTGACCGCGTACATTGTACCGTTCCAATTCGATGGCTACGAGTTTGTAAATGTAGGCACATTGTAGTTGTAGTTGTACTTGTACGTTGTAGTTTGAGCTTGATCGACTACGGTTTTGATTTAATATATTTTTAGGCTCAGCGACTCAATTCGTGTGCAAACGAAGTAAGAAAACTAGTTTCAATTTTTATATGGCAATTCAAAATAGCATTAAGTGAGTCGGTCCTAACTAGGGGACTCTGATCCTAATCACTTTCTCAATTTTGAACTCCCGCGTCATATATGAAACTGCTCACCTGTCTATGCGCGCCTTGAGTCTCGGGACCAAATAAAAGAAAGATAACATTCGAATACGGCATAAAAATCAACGGTTTTTTACAAACCGAATACGAAGGCAGATGAAACGTGACATTCTTTTCCGTGGTCGTGATGTTGTAGTCAACATCGTCAAAGCGTACAACGTAAGACACCGGTATGCCTAAAATTATAATTTTTCTTCTTCAATAGTGCAAAATTTAGAGGAAAGAAAGAACAAATTGAAAGACGTGGAAGGTAAAAAAGAAACAATGTGGCGAGTTAAAAGGAGGCGGTCTATTCAGAAGCTGTTGTTGTTATTTGGAGACATCTGAAAGCCTGAAAAGGTTAAAAATAGTTAGGTTAGCTTGTTGGTTTAGTTTTTGCGCATTGTGAATTGATTGTCATGGTCTTCGCGGATGTTGGTTGCAACACGTGTACCTAAAAAGTTTAAAAATTTAATTTGCTGTTTCATTATCGTTTTGTTGCTAAACAGCATGACTTATATGTTACGTATGTACATGTAAGGTTAAAACTAAACTGGATGAAAGCAAGCATAAGTTTTGCAACAGCACATTACATTGAGTAGTTATTGTCATAACAATATTCATGCCAACCAAAAGCCAACATAGCCTTACAATGCAGCTAATGACATCAGGATGACCATCAATATCATAGCGTAGCTAATCAGTTAATTGACACTTGCACACGTATTGTCACAGTTTTAGCTTATAATCAATTCCCATTGCGGTACATTTGACAACGTTTGTGAATAACTCGCTGGTTTTATCTGCTGGCGTAAACTTCATCTAGAACCGCTAAAATCGTACAGTGTATGTACATGTATGAACATTTGAACCTGCCTGATTGTCATGGTAATTGAATATATCTCGCTGTATGTGTCTGTGAGTGTCGTACATATCCGGTAATTTGTAATGGCTCAAACAATGCTTAATTTAATTAAATGTACATATTGCCTGAAATTGAACACGGCTGCAAGCGCGTGAGGCATGCTATACAGTGTCAGCCATAATTAATGTTGCACTTAGATAGCAATCGAGCTCCGTCGGATTGATAAAAGTAATTTTTTTGACGCATATGTACATAAATAAATGGCACAACATGAGCATGACTTTACACTGTTCAGTGATACATTTTGTATCTAGATACTTGCCTCACTGAGTTACAATATACTGTACATATACTGTGTAGAAATTAAAGTACACTTCTCATTTTAAAAGTAAATACCAGATAGACGACCAAAAATCCCTTCAAATGTGGCACAAAACAAACACATACAAATACAATAAGGAAACTTTTTAAAGCCTTTTAAGCCAATTTATAATAGCCCGTCAAAGGAAGATATCTTTTTATTTTGACAGTCTGCCGTTGAATGTTTCGGATAAAAGTCGTCATAGGCCAAAAATGAGGTGATTTGCGTTTTTTATTACTTCAACACATGCGGTTCTATTGTATAAATATGAGGCCTTCTGCCGAAAAATCGCCTGAGGGTGGACAGTCTAGAATTGGACTTGGTCTCCGATTTGGCTCAAATTTTAACAAAGTCAACTAGGTCCAAAAACTCGGCCAAAAATTAATTTTTAGCCCAATCGGCCAAACCACGCGCGAATGGCAGCCATTTTAAAAAGGTACACTTTTTTGGAGAGGTCATTTTGTGGACCTCATTTTTGGGCATGTTACGAAAAACGCTACCATCAACACGTGCGTTCACCATTTAAGCTGAAATTTGTACTGTAGTTAGGAAACACTTTGGGCTATCCTTGGACTAATTTTTGGTTTTATTGCTTACTGTAAGCGCGCGGTACAGTAGTCTAAATGCAGCCTTTTTTGATCAAATGTGAAAATTCAAATGCTTCTGCACGTGTGCCGACAGAACAGATTGCGCTCAAATTTAGTATGTGAGTAGCAGTTTATCTGGGCTAACTGCACACCAAAAATCCAGTTTGTCCCGTACTTCTGTTACGAGTTACGGGGCGAAGAATTTGAATTTCCCTAGTAAAATGCCCCATTTTTTTAAAATTTTGTAAACTTTACCAAAAAACTAGCGCCTTCTGCAGCTGTTAATCTCAAAATAGCTGTAAACAGGGGTTTTCAAATTTGCTAAAGACGGTTCAGGCATTAGTTTTTTTTGATTTGACCACATTGAACAAAAATAAACGGGAAATATTTCAGAAAAACCCGCCTTTTTTCCACTTTTGACGTCTCCTTTAAAGTCTGAGGGTCTAAAAATGCGCCGACAACTGCGATTTTACTGAAAATTGGTGTGCAACTGGCAGTAGATGTGTGCTACGTGTATACCAAGTTTCAACGCTCTCCCATGTTTGTTGGCTAAGTTACAGGGTCTTTACCACACAGACTTTGTGTTTTTGAACATATCGATCAGTGTTTGCAACAAATACGCCAGTATCATAGCTGAAGCAAATGCGTACCTGTGTTTTTTTAGACGCTGAATTTGAATCTGACCTTAGATTTTTGCCCCGAGCATTTTTTGCCCAAAAATTGGGTAAAAACACATTTTTTTGCGTTTTCAGTGTTTTTTGTTTTATTGTTTTAATTTTATACGGGAATTTTGTATTAAAAGCTATTTTCTAATAGATTTACAACCGCTGTTTTTGAATCAGTTGTTATATTTTGCAACTGACCACTTGCTCATTGAAAAAAGGGTAAAATATTGAATTTTTGTTTTTTTTTCATATGTTTTCGTTTTACAGTAAAAAAATTAGTTCAGAAACAATTTTTAATTTAAATTTTCAATTCTCCAGAAGGTTTTCAAGATCGCTGAATTTGGATCGGTCCTTATATTTTTGCCTCGGGCATTTTTTTGCCCAAAAATTGGGCAAAAACATTTTTTTGGCGTTTTCCAGTGTTTTTTGTTTTTATTTATAATTTTAAGTGCGGATTTTTATTTAAAAAACTATTTTCTGGTAGCTTTACAACTGCTGTACTTGAATCCGTTATTACATTTTGAAACGGACCTCTTTCTGACCAAAAAATGGGCTAAACATGGATTTTTGCCGTTTTCAGACGTTTTCGTTCCATAGTAATGAATAAGTTTGAAAACAATTTTAAACCACTTCCTAGGAGTTCCCGACTGCGCCTAATCTATATCTGTAGTTAAATTTTGCAACTGCCCCATTATTAACACTTATAAACGGGTAAAAAATCTACACTGTGGTCTTTCTGTAGACGTTTTCGTCAGTTTTTACCCAATTGGATAAAATTGGGGCAAAAAAGCACCAGTTTTAAAAACGAAAAACAGATTCAACTTCAGCGGCGTAAAAAAATTCCCGAGGACAAATTAACAACAATTTACAATTCTTGTTTTAAACACAAAAAGAAAAACGTCTACAGAAAGACTACAGTGTAGATTTTTACCCATTTATAAGAGTTAAAAATGGGTCAGTTGTAAAATTTGCCTACAGATATGGATTCGGCGCATTTGGGAACTTTTAGTAAGAGGTTTTAAAAATTGTTTTCAAACTTATTTATTGCTATGAAACGAAAAAAACGTCTGAAAACGGCAAAAAATCTATGTTTTACCCATTTTTGGGTGAGAAAGAGGTCCGTTTTAAAATGTAATAACGGATTCAAGTACAGCAGTTGTAAAGCTATTAGAAAATAGTTTTTTTAAATAAAAATCCGCACTTAAAATTAGAAATAAAAACAAAAAACACTGGAAAACGCAAAAAATAGTGTTTTTGCCCAATTTTTGGGCAAAAAATGCCCGAGGCAAAAATATAAGGACAGATCCAAATTCAGTGATCTTGAGAACCTTCTGGAGAATTGAAAATTTAAATTAAAAATTGTTTCTGAACTTTTTTTTTACTGTGAAACGAAAACATCTAAAAAAAACAAAAAAATCAACATTTTACCCATTTTTTTCGGTGAGCAAGTGGTCAGTTGCAAAATATAACAACTGATTCAAAAACAGCGGTTGTAAATTTATTAGAAAATACCTTTTAATACAAAATCCACTCATAAAATTAAAACAATAAAACAAAAAACATTGAAAAACGCAAAAAATGTGTTTTTTGCCCAATTTTTGGGCAAAAAATGCCCGTCTTCGCCCCGTAACTCGTAACAGAAATACGGGACAAGCTGCATTTTTGGTGTGCAGTTAGCCCAGGTAAACTGCTACTCACATACTAAATTTGAGCGCAATCTGTTCTGTCGGCACACGTGCAGGAGCATTTGAATTTTCACATTTGATCAAAAAAGGCTGCATTTAGGCTACTGTACCGCGCGCTTACAGTAAGTAATAAAACTAAAAATTGGTCCAAAGATAGCCCAGACTGTTTCCTAACTGCAGTACAAATTTCAGCTCAAATGGTGAACGTACGTGTTGATGGCAGCGTTTTTCGTAACATGCCCAAAAATGAGGTCCACAAAATGACCTCTACAAAAAAAGTGTACCTTTTTAAAATGGCTGCCATTCGCGCGTGGTTTGGCCGATTGGGCTGAAAATTGATTTTTGGCCGAGTTTTTGGACCTTGTTGACTGTGTTAAAATTTGAGCCCAATCGGAGATCAAGTCCAATTCTAGACTGTCCACCCTCAGGCGATTTTTCGGCGGAAGGCCTCATATGCATGTTGCATATTACCCAAAGGCACAATCTACACATCCAGAACATCAGAAAATCAGCAAGAAACACCAGGACACACGCGACAGACATGCAACAGCCTCAGCAGTTATGACCTCGACCGTTTTCACTGCACACACTTGTTCATGTTATTAGTTCTTTTCTGCTGTTTTTGCCAACGTTTTTCAGTTCACTCATGTTTGTACACGTACATACCATGTGTTTGTGTACATGTACGTGTTCGTGCATAACTCCTTCGTGCATCATTGTCATATCTGCCGCGTGTGCATTCATAATTTCTCTGCTTCATGCAGGTACTCTTTTTTGCGCGTGCGCTCTCCACAGAAGCTTTTGCAGTTTCTACCACCTTCTTCATGGCGTTGTCAGTTTTTTGGATTTTTGTTTATTTCACCCTAAAATCACCTCAGTTCAGAATTTTAGCAATCTTGTTTTTAGATAGTGTCGGGGTTTCTGTTTATGGTGATTGCGTGTAATTGAACGGTTCACGGTTTCTGCAAACAAGCGCATAGCACTGTTCTCAGCACAGGACGCAGACTTAAACCTCGTGCAAAATGTTTTTTTAGAGGTGACGTATCGTTAATTGTTAAAGGTCGCATAAAAACGATTGCAAAAGATGTTTTTGTCGCTGTAAATGTACATCAGCTGCAGTTCTCTGAGTTGTAATTTTTCAAAACATGGCGTCGCCAAAAACCATTTCTTGTACGTCATGGAATGTGCAGTGAACATTTTATCATCGCAAATTATCTCCCCAGCATGCGCACATTGTATTTTTCATCTTTACAACGCGCGTGTACCACCAGTATTTTGTGTTTTTTTAGTATTTGGTTTGTAAAATTCGGTTTAGGCTCAAGAATGCAGCATGTGGTTAGCATTTTGCTAGCTTTGCAGCATTCGGTGCTGTTACAAGTTGCACGTCGCAGACTTTATCACTAAAGGTTCAATCGCATTTCTGTATATCACATGAAATAGTCGGAAAAATGCCCGAAGGGCATAAAAAGGCCAAATATTAGGTATTTCAGATTGTGACAAATAGAAAAGGTTGACGCAAGGTTTTTTCAAGAAAATGTATTTATAAAATTGCGGCGACAAAAATTTGTGGAAACGGAAATAATTTCAGCGCCTGGACAATGACAAAATGTATTGGCGCAAATAATAATTCTGCGTCTATTTTTTTCTATCTCAAAGAGTTTATTCCATTAGGGCCCCAATTCAGTACCCGTTTTTAGCCCGTTCTTTTGATTTTCCAGTGCAGGTCTCCGTACGAGTCCACAACAATTCCCGTTTAGGATTCGCAAGGTGTATGTTCTAAACATTCATATTTTAGACATTTAGCATTTTCATTTTCATTCCAAACATTCAGCACCTCGAATAACCTCAGAGTCTCAGTTTTCAGGCTGTTCTTGTGATTTTGCAGTCCGGTCCCCGAATGTGAATAATACGTCCCGTTACGGGTCCGAGTGATATAAAAGACGTAAATTACAATTTGAAAACTTCCATATTCGTAATCAGCCCCTCGAATAACCTAAGAGTATCTGTTTTCAGCCAGTTCGTGCGGTTTTCTAGTGCGGGTCTTGTGCAGGAATGATAGACCCGTTGCGGGTACGAGTGGTTTAAATAACCCCCGAGTACCCGTTTTCAGCTTGTTCCTGTGATTTTCCAGTCCTGGCCCTGTGCTGCCGCGCCTCCAACGATTCTTTAATTTTGAGTTGCTCCATCTTACGGCCTGTCCTTGTATTTCTATCGAGTTTCAAAATTGAAAATTGGCGGTTGTGCCGTGTTGTTTTATTTCGGGATAATTTTACTTTGGATACAGTTGAACTTTGCTACAACGTTTTTTCTGTTTTTATTGCGCAACCGGCTTTGTTTAAGTGACATGACCTCTTTAAAAAAAATTTTTGCATACGCGATATAGGCTTTGTTGTATCTGATTTACTTGCAACACGTCAGTCTTTTCTGCTGTTACCGGTTCCATTTGTGTTACACTCTAATCTCAAAAAACACCAGATAGTTCTAGAATTCGCTGCAATTTTATTGTCAAAAAATAAAATTGGTAAATAAAATTAATCGCGTGTTGCCCAGCATGGCTGCCGGTGATGAAGAGAGGTTTGATGTGAAAGAGACGCAGTTATTGATTTCTGGTTGCAAAGTTAACTATGTCAAGTATGGCACTGGTCCGACAAATGTCCTCTGTATCACTGGAACGCTAGGTAACTTTATGTTATTCATTTGATTTAGTTATTCAAAAATGTAACAATCAGTGAGCAATTTGCGTTTTTTTATTGCAATGTTTTCTTTTTCCTCAATTCATGACAAGATATTGCCATCAGAATTTCAATGAAGAACATATTTCCAGGAACATGGGCTGACTTTGGTCCGCTGTTTGAGAAGTTCGATCCAGCGAAATATACCGTTGTTGCGTTTGACCCGCCCGGCTACGGTAAAAGCAGACCGCCGGAACGAAAATATACCGCAGTGACGAACATACAGGACGCCCGAACGGGACACACTATTATGAAGGCAAATTTGGTTTTTTATTGTGGGATTCAATCTCATTATCAATGTAGTTTCATTTTGGATTTATATTATTTCACGTTTTTATCAATTGAGACAATTATTTTCATGATGATCTCTTGACTTAAGCTGTATTTTTCAGGAATTAAACGCATTACCGTTCGCAATACTCGGCTGGTCGGAAGGAATGCGAACTGCGACTGCGCTCGCGGCCCAATTCCGGTCAGACGTCACCAAAGTTGTCGCCTGGGGCGGTGTCGCCTACATCACTGAGCACATTGCCACCTGGTTCAAAAGTAAACACTCTTTTATCATCCATGAAAGAGAGTCAATGAGTAAAACTACGTGTACTTTCAATTTTAGCCGTGAGCGGAGTCATGCTAAAAGAAAGTGTCCGAACAGATGTCCGCTGCCTGTTATCCTTTTAATTAAACGTGTCGTAATATGCATTTCAACGCACAGACAGGCAAAACGTTTCACGGCTGCGCGGCAATCTTCAATCACCAAAACTGAACGTTTTCTGACAGCAGTTTTGTGGAAGAACATGAAAAACAAAACTTATCAGAATTTTGTTCCACGAACGAAATTATTTTATTCGGACCACTACGTTTGGCCGTGAAACAATAAGCTCGTTCAGTTTCCCACAGCTTTTCCACAGATCCATTCAGCATCACTCCGCCTTCTTCGCACAAAAGATAATGCATGGTTGTCTGGAAATAAAATCGGCAACAGCACACCACTCGGCGCTTTGGGCCACTTTTATTTACGAGACACGGACACCGCTCGTAGGACACTCAGGCGGACAGGACAGGACATCGGACCCCTATGACATCGTTTTTTGCGATGTGTCTTCCGAACATATTCGCACGTTAGTCATGTTGGATAATTTGTTTTGCAGAAATGCGCGATGTGAACACGTGGTCTGACCCGGAGCAGGTGCAGGCGTTTGCGAAACACTATGAAGACGACTATTTCAGAAGAGTATGGACGGCACAGTCTGACTTCTACACAAAGTAAGCCAATCAGTGTCGTGTCACCGTGTGCTTCGTGTTTGATCACTAGCGCTGAAACGTTCGCGTCAGTAAAGTCTTGGTCGGAAGACAATGTGATCGGTAAAAGTCAACGAATGTTTCATAGTCGCAAAATCGCATCAGTTTTCCCCAGTGAAACATTAACTGCAAAATTGCGCGTGTCTATCGGTGTGTACAGCATGGCCGAATAAATGAGGCAGTCCATCAAGGCGGGATCAGCCGCAGACTAGGAGTTGTCTTTTTCAAAAAAGCCAACGTAATTCCCAATCATGTGTACAAGGGATAAAGAATGAACAGAATAGCGCGGGTAATCCATTAGTTTAAAAAAACGCGTCGAATTTGGCACACAATTCAGTTTCTGAACGTCTTTTTTCTTTCATTCAAAATTCGCGCGCTCCTTGCACCCTGAAAAAAGCTGCCATGTTTAACCGGCCATACCGTACGTCAGTGTTTATTGGTCACTGTTCAATCAAACAGTACTAAGTTATTTATAACCGAGCTCCGAGCACACATCTTTCGACTAAAACGCTGCATATGGGTATTTGTTGCAACAATTTTAAAATTGTTTATCCGTTCATGTCAATCAACCATCGGAAGTTCGTTTCAGATGTTTTTTTGGCTTGCAGTATCTACCAAATGGTGCCAAATGGTAATTTGATGCTGGACATTCTGCCTCGAGTGCACGCTCCGTATTTGGTCATTTATTGTGCCAAAGACCACATGCTCGGTACATCAATCCTGCCGCAGTTGAATGAAATCGTCAAAAAAGTGAAAAACGGCAGGTGAGTTACTGAAAATCAACTAGGTATTCGACTTTTCCAGCGACAGTTCTTCATTTCTCGCAGCGAAGTGCACTTCTATTTCTATAACACACTTGAGACTCCAAATAGTGCAGTAACAAGTGCTCTTAAAATTAGCATTTTGACGACTTCGCACAACAAATAGGCTACACCAAAATGGTGAAAATGCTAGTTTTGTTGGGCTACCAGTAGTAATTTGTTGAGTAAGCATTCACAGGGCACTGTGATGCAGGAAAGTTGTGTGACCAGTTGCGGGAAAAAGACGCAAAAGCCAGAATTGCTGAAAAAGTTGCGAGCGAGGCATTTCAGAAAATCAAGATTTTTTCGCAAACGTTTTGACTGTACAAAAAAGTTGGATTTCAGGTTGATTGAGAAACCAGACGGGGGTCACAATGTACATATTCAGCATGCTGAGTGGTTTGCGAAAACCGTCTTGGATTTTTTGGCGCAGTGAAATCGTAGATTTTGCTTTTTTGTTTGCAATTCAAAATCACATTGCTGTTATATCATTTATGTCATGTCCCTGCACCTGCTTTATTTTTCCATTGTTCCACTGCATTTGCAATTTATAAATGTGTGAAAGTGTGTACTTATCTGGATATTTCATTTCTGTTTTATGCCGCATCAGCTAGTTATTTTAAAACTATACGTCCCAAAACCGACAGTGTGCCGTATTTCCTCAAAATGACCGTACAGTACACAATTAAGAACCGGCCGGAACCACCAGAATAAACATTTTGGTAATACGTCTTGTCTCCTGGCGAAAAATAGATTTTGCTTAAATTTGGTATGGAGCTCCCAGCAACATGCCAATCTTCTGGTGTGGCGCTACATGGCTCAAAATTTGGGTAGGTCGGGAAAAAAACGCAATTTCTAATGCCTTGTGAAAAATATGACCTGCTAACGCCTTTTGTTGGTATCAATATGAAAAATATAATATTTTGCAAAAAGGCTTTCATGTGGTGTGTTTATTTTTTGGACCGCGTTATACAGAGTGGTCCAAAAGTAATGGGTACAACTTTGAATCGCTCTAACTCGCCAACCGTTGGACCGTTTAAGCTAAAATTTTAGTCGTTAAAGAAAAATTGTTTTTGATTGGGAAAGAAAAAAAATTTGAAAAATTTTTTTTTTTAAAAAAAAAAAGGGGTTTGGGGGATGGGGTTGTGGGTTTTGGTGTGGGTGGGAATCATGCGGATGCGCGAGCGAGCGTAGCGAGCGGAGAGCGCATCACGCATAATATGAGCCGTTATCCCCTCGCGCGCTTTTTTCAAAGTTGCTCGCTGCGTCCTGCGAGCATAGATAAGTATAAGCCACAAACTTGGTTCCGTGCACACGAAACGAACACCCAAAGTTGTGCTTGGAGCCGCGAAAAAATTTTTATCCGACTACTTTTCATACGCTGTAGACACGAAAAACCTATTCTGAAAACAGTGTTACTTCTTTCCCTTTGTCCTTTTTTTTTTCAGGTATGTAATCAACATGTGTTCGCCCTTTCAATTTTTGCCTGCGACACTTTCACAGTCGAACAAAAATGTTCCCTGGGGTAATTCCACCCGGAGATTTTGAAAATTGAGTTAATTTTTTACCCCGACCCTGTTTTTGGGTAAAAATTGGGCATTTTTAATTGTTCGGAGGGTTTTCACCTGGTTTTAAGTGTTCGCCCTTTCAATTTTTAGCTGGGACACTTTCACAGTTGAACAAAAATGTTTCCTAGGGTAATTTCATCCGTATTTTTTGAAAATTTAGTTATTTTTTTTGCCCGGGCACTTTTTTGAGTCAAAATTGTGCATTCTTTGAAAGTTCGTAGCATTTTGACTGGGTATCAGTTTTTCACTCTTACAAATTTTGTCTGAGCTGCGAAAAATAGTAGGAAAAAAGTCTAGTCCGTAGTAATTCAATGCGCTGATCACGGATTTTGGGTTAGTTTTCTTACGTGAGCAACTCTAGATGCTGAATCGTGACGATTTCGGGCGAATCGGCCGTCGAAATTGGCGAAATCGGTCCAGAAACGAAAAACAAGAAAAGATTGTTTTCCAGGGTAATTCAATGCGCTGATCACGGATTTTGGGTTAGTTTTCTTACGTGAGCAACTCTAGATACCGAATCGTGACGATTTCGGGCGAATCGGCCGTCGAAATTGGCGAAATCGGTCCAGAAACGAAAAACAAGAAAAGGGTGTTTTCCAGGGTAATTCAATGCGCTGATTACGGATTTTGGGTTAGTTTTCTTACGTGAGCAACTCTAGATACTGAATCGTGACGATTTCGGGCGAATCGGCCGTGGAAATTGGCGAAATCGGCCCAGAAACGAAAAATAAGAAAAGGATGTTTTCCAGGGTAATTCAATGCGCTGATCACGGATTTTGTGTTAGTTTTTTTATGTGAGCAACTCTAGATACTGAATCGTGACGATTTCGGGCGAATCGGCCGTGGAAATTGGCGAAATTGGTCCAGAAATGAAAAACAAAAAAAACGGTGTTTTCCATGGTTATTAAATACACTGATCACGGATTTTGTGATAGTTTTTTCATGTGAGCAACTCTAGATACCGAATCGTGACGATTTCGGGCGAATCGGCCGTGGAATTTAGTGAAACCGGTCCAGAAATGAAAAACAAGAAGTCGGTGTTTTCTATGGTAATTCATTGCGCCGATCACGGCTTTTGGGTCAGTTTTCTTATGTGAGCAATTTCTAGGTACTGAATCGTGACGATTTTGGGCGAATCGGCCGTAGAAATAGCATAGACGAAATTGGCCTAAAAACGAAAAATGAAAAACCTGAGTTGTGTGCCCAACGTATTGTGATTTTGGTCCGACCTTCGGGGCTTATGTAAAAGTCAGAATATTATCTAAAAATGCGGGAGACGCATATAAAAGGAGGAATATGGCCTTGTGTAAGCAGTGAAAGACTTGGCTCGACAACCTTTTCAAGTCTCTGATGTGGTACACACGGATACAAGTACATAAGAGTCATATTTTTGCGCCGTTTATTTTTTATTTAGATTGCAAGTGGCAACCCTCGTACATTGTAGACAAATGAAACTTTCACATTTGCCTTTTTCTAGCATTTAGCGACCTCTAAAACCACTAAAATGACGATCAGACTTTAGATCGCTGACACTGGTTTGCACAAAGTGTATCGCAGAGGCATTGGGAACGCAAGGTCTCCTTCTGTGGCAGTGACTCACCGGTTTATCCTGGCACAAGAGTTTGGTAAAAAGGGTGAAAATCAACGGAAGACAACACTTTTTGCACTGGTGCTGCTGTATGCACAGCGGTGCGTACGTTAGCAACAACGATAAAGCTACATGCAGCAATGTTTTGCAATCTCTGATGTTTCTGTTTTTTGCACAGAATTTACAGTATAGCCGATTAAACATGGCAGCTTTTTTCAGGGTGCAAGGAGCGCGCGAATTTTGAATAAAAGAGAAAGAAGTTCAGAAACCAAATTGTATGCCAAATTTGACGCGTTTTTTAAGCTAATGGATTATCCGTATTATTCTGTTTATTCTTTCTCCCTTGCACACATGATTGGAAATTATGTTGGCATTTTTGAAAAAGACAACTCCTAGTCAGCGACTAATCCCGCCTTGACGGACTGCCTCATTTATTCGGCCATGCTGTTCAGAATTTCGCACATGATGTGATTTTAGACTAAACTGAAGAGGACAATTGAAAAATATCTAGATAACTTCAAAATTTTTACGCTTTTCAACAAGCTTGTAAACAACAAACGCGGCGCAAAAATATGACTCTTATGTACTTGTATCCGTGTGTACCACATCAGAGACTTGAAAAGGTTGTCGAGCCAAGTCTTTCACTGCTTACACAAGGCCATATTCCTCCTTTTATATGCGTCTCCCGCATTTTTAGATAATAAATTTTTTTTTTTTTTTTTTTTGGTTTGTTTTTTTAATTGTTCGCACGGCAGCACACAGTCGCACTCCTTTGGTATGTCATACATATCCCAGAGATAGCCCATGTTGTCCGCTTGCAACAGCGGTTGCACGCACGACGTTGCCAATTCCGGGTCGCACATTTCGGTTGTCTGGAGAACAGTTGTATACACTTTGATGAAACTCTCCGAAAAAAAAACCGAAAATCCTTAAAAAATGCATTACCGAACCGATTCATCGAGATTCTCCGACGGCAGCAGTCCGATCTGAATGCAGCCGCACGTGCGTCGCGTCATGTTCGCAATGCACTCCGTGAAACAGTCCTCGTACGTGTACGATTTGAAAAACTTCAGCCTGAAAACGTCTGCTCTCCACTGTGCAAAACCGAACACAGTGCCATATGATGGACCAAGTTTCACAACAACAAAAAACATCTCTAACACTCGATTGTTTGCACAGCTCGAGTTTGTGTTCGTCGGCTTCAACGTCTGATAGATTGGGTCCAACTTGATGATTGCGTGCGTCGCCGGGAACACGTTGACCGGACTGAAGAAAAAGGAGACACTAACATTTGTGGCATATTGTAAAAAATTGTCGAAGATGGATAAAGTTCAACATTTTGTTGAGTGAACCGCCGTTACATTGTTCTGAATGAGTCGGCAATGGATGCGCAGCAAAAATTAATTGAATGGTTAATTTAAATAAAGTTGTCAGAATATTGATGAAGAAACACTTTTCCTTCGGCGACCTTGCGGATATGTAGACGCCTGAGGATGGGTGATTGATGTGTATCTGAACGCCCATGTCTGGATTTGTGTTCAGCATGGTTTTTGGGTAGTGCCTCCGCCACGTGTTCATGAAGATCTTGATGCCACCGTTCGGCCCCGGAATCACTTGACGCATCGGCTTGACGTTTTTGATCACGAAACACTTTCCTGGTGTTATGAGCAATTAATGGCAATTTTCAGTTCAGTTGTTGATGGATGAATCCTTGACAAACCGGATTGTCGTACCCGCATCACTCAGTATTGAAATGGAGCAACAAGGAAATTCGGACCCTTGAAACATGCATCCTTTCAACGTTTGATCACAGTTGAAACCGTTGTCCAGGAACCTGAATGTATCGCATGATGAGCCGTAAGAGTGCAGGGGAATCACAGAAGCGGCTCTCTCTGTAACAAACCATTGCGTCAGACTGAATGCTGATTGATTGTTGAAGCCCATTCGGTTAAGGAATTGTTTGTATTCGATTTCAAGCACACGCTGTCGCTGACGTAGATTGTAGTTGTTGTAGAAAAGGTACATGCCCTGAAACGAAAACGCTCTGGCAGGCATTAACAAACAAATGTTAGAGCTTTAGAGCTTTAGAGTTGACGCATTTTTACGGAACTTTGTAAAATCACTATTTTATTTGTCAACTTGTAGAATTATGCAATTTTTCACTGAAAAAAATGCAGTTTTATACGCTAAGTTGCCATATCACTTATGTTGCATGATTGATCAATAAGCGGACACTTCAAAAGCGTGCAATCAACGAGTTGCACAAGCCGTACAGCTCATCTGCTTGCCACCGGCACCCACTTTGAAAGTGCTCAGCATGTAACTGAGCAGTTCATCATCCAGCTGCATTTCGGTGACTTTCGTCTGATTGACACGCGCGTACGTGCACACGGTGGTGATTGGCAGCTCCAGTGAGGCGTTCTTTCGATACGTCATACGGGTGTTCGATTGGCCTGTCATACAGTTTTAAAGTTCACAAGTTCATTGGTTCACAGTGTCAGTGATCTAAAGCCTGATTCATTTCTATTTTAGTGGTTTTACCATATGCTTGAGATACAGAAAATGTGAAAATTTGGTTTTCGGTTAAATAAAATTAGTTTGCTTGCAAAAATGTGCCATCTTCCGCAGGGTTCCACGCGAGACTTCTTGGTGCAAACGTAAAACCTTCTAATTTTTTAAAATAAGGATAAACACATGGTGAAAATCAAGAGAAGACAACACATTTTTTTGTCACTGGCGTACGTACTAGCTGTGCGTACGTTAGCAACGATAGAGCTATGCTTACATGAAGCACCATTTTACAATCTCTGATTTTTTGTTTTTGGACAGAATTTACATAATTTAGCACATGCTTTGATTTCAAACGAAACGGAAGAATTCAATTGAAAGATACTTTTAAGGAATTCTTACGTTTTTCAGCAAAACAAACGCCGTGCAAAAATATAACTTTTATGTACTTGTATCCCTGTGCCAGCCACATTAAAGGCTTGAAAATAGTAGTGAAAGCAAGTTTCTCACTGCTTGCACAAACCCATATTCCACCTTTCCCACTTTCCGTTCCACCTTACAAAGGCATGGTGCTGCTAAGGACTACTGAATGACGCAGCGATACCACTGTGACGCAAAAGTGCGCGCGCACCGGCCAAGTAGTCACTGGTGAGACCGATTGAGAGCGCCGCGCAGCAGCCGGCTGCCGCAAGCCCGAGCGCACTCCAAACGAGCTTCATTGCCGCCGTGCGTGCGTGCTTCACGTCTCGGAGCACCGCAACACTCTCCATGAAGTCGAACACCTAAACTGAATAACCGGGCTGTTTTCTTTTGGTTTGTTCACGAGAACCAAAACATGCCGAAATCCACGCCAAAATTTATTCCATGCTAACATTCATACCAAAATTCACTCCATGCCAAAGTCCATTCCAGGGAACTTCGGAAATAACAACAAATTCATGGCTTTTTCTATGATTTTAAAAATTTTGACACACACAAATTTTGGCGTGGCATGAAAATTTGGCATAAAGTTAACTTTGGCGTAAATTTTGGCGTGGGTTATGGCACTTTTCAGCGAGAGTCAGAAAACCGACAAAAAACGACAAAACAGTTGACGAAGTGTGACATTTTTAATTTTTTGAGTTTTTAATCAAATTTCTATATTTTTTAAACGGGTAACCCTTCCATGCAAACCTGGTCTTTTTGCTCGTCATAGTTGCGATGTCTGTGCTCCCATCGGTCATCAAGATATTCACGAATGACCTGGTGCCTTTCACTTTCATCGATATCGTTTTTATCAACGATGGTAGGAGGACCGGGTTGCTGCGTGCTGTCAATGCCTTCATCCGATACCAAACTGTCATTTCGGGTGGACATCGCTGTGTTCACACACGTATTCATTTGTTCTTCTAACTGCCAAAATATTGTGATACCAAAAATGTATCAATCCAAGAAACTTCAACGCATCTTGAGACTTAACAATGCGCTGCTTCATCAATTTATTTTGTTTATTTCAACGTTGACGTTTTCTTTGATAAACCTCAGAAGAGCTAACATTCATTTTGTCTGCTTTAGTTAGCATTATTATATTGTTATTATACTTCACTATATTTGGCCATCCGTTTGCAGTAAGTCAAGTTGCACTTTATTTGAAAATCATTAAATTTAAATCGACCCAACCCAAACAACCCTTTCTGTTGTTGTGAGAGTTTCAGCAGTTTGCAGTTTCATATGCAATCGACAGAATATTTTTTCAAATCATAAACATAAACCGTGAATTTTCGGGTGCATAAAAAGCAAAACACCACGAAAAAGAGGGGCCCCACCCCCCACACAAAAAAAAAAAAAACGCGCCCCGCGCCCGGCGAGCCCGGGTGACGCGGGGGGGGTGAAAAAGGGGGGAAAAACACCACCGCCCGCCGGGGGAAACAAAAAAAAAAAAACCCACACGACAAAAAACACAAGAAAAAAAAAAAAAAAAAAAAAGAACACACAAGAAACAAGAACAAAAAATTTTTTCAAGCACAGACACCCACACCCCACAACACACCCCAACACCAACCCAAAAAAAAACACACACCACCCCACACACACACACCCACAAACAAACACCCCGCCCCCCCCCTCGCCTGGCCCCCCCCAACAAAAAAAAAAAACAAAAACACAAAAACTATAAAATGTTGTGTGTGCGGAAAACAAAACAAAAACAAAAAAACAACAAAAAACAAACAAAAAAAAAAAAAAAAAAAAAAGAAAAAAAAAAAAGCAAAAAAAATACAAAAAAAAACAAAAAAAAAAAACAAAAAAAAAAAAAAAACACACAAAAAAAAAAAACAAAAAAAAACAAACAAACAAAAACAAAACAAAAAAACCAATCAGTTCAAAAGTGGCCAAATACAGAAAGCGGCGCACCCGATGGTCCCAATGGAGTCATTCACGCCAGAAGCCGTCCGAAAATGCAATCTCGAATCGTGTCTGGCATTGGCGTGTGTGTGTACGTCTGTTGCGACGCCACGCCTGGGGTAAATACTCGTGATTGACCACATACACACACAAAAAACACACAGCAGCCACGGCCAAAATGAGGCAAATCACCGTGGCGCAATGGCAATACACATAAACTGACGCAAACGGCTCGTTTTCTGACGCGCACACTCGCGCAGCAATACTCGTTGCGTTCTGTGGCGCGCGCTCTGGTGTAAATAATGCCGATCTTTAAGCAACACTTCAAAGATGCGTCGGCTTTAAGGTACATTTAGACAACACGTTTTGTCTGTGTTTTGACGCTGGAACACACACACGCACTGTTTCTCTGTGCCTTTTACGGTCTGCGTGTTCATTTGCTTATTCGTGTACTTCTTATCTTTTGAACTCAACATTGAACATTTGAAACTTCAATTAAAATGTCATGTGAGTCACGGTTTCGTATCATTTATTGGTTGGCTATTTGCAATAATTGGTCATCAACCTTTTAAAAAACGTTGATTGTTTGCTATTACGGTTCCTGATTTTTACACCACGTACATCCGCACAATACATATGTGTTGTATCTCTTGTAAAATTTTATTCATTTTTGCTAATTTTCCCGTGCGCCATACATAGCACTTTCAAACCAAGTAACTTCTGTAATATTGTCTTATTATACACCACAGAACGCGCGCAATTAATCGTGAAATGTACACGTCGAAGATCAAGAAGTCTGATGCGAGCGCACGTTCGCCGATGCTGGTGTCCATGGGCGCCGTGCAACGGATACAACGGCTGGCCAGGGCTCGACGACAGCACGCGATGCACAAGTTGAAACTGGCTGCTGCTGGTAACGTTGCAGGAAATGCTCAGGAAGTTTTCATTTTGCTGCGCCGTGCTTGCTACGTACACTGCATGTCGCTTGAATATCTGCGCAAAATGGAACTGTGTTTTGCGTGAATGTGGAAAAAAATCATAAATTTCCGTTTTTTAACGTTCAGTGACGTAATTGTGCTTTCCAGTTGTGTCATTTGCTATGGTGACAATCGTAATAGCTTATAAGCACTCAGAGAGCTGTTGACAAATGCAGCAGCGGCTTGCTTCAAAAGCGAAACGTTGAGCACGCTCTTGAATTTTTTTAGTGTGCAATAACAAACGAAACCAAAAAAGAGTCTGTGGTTTCACTGAAATTCTTGCTCAACACTGTGTCTAAAGTATGTTCGCTGAAATAAGAATTCTTTTATAACATTGCAAGAAGAATAATGTGCAAAACGAAAAAACAATAAACAAGTAGTGTTTCGAAATCCGTCCAACTCCAGTCATCACATCACAACAATGAGGTTGTGAATTAAAAAATCACTGAAACACTCCCGAACAAATGATGCAAAATAGGAATTAGATTTTGCATTAGAAACCAAAGGAATGGATGACCAAATCACAAAACTGTTAGCAGCGGACGTCGTCAGAAAACTCGATTTCGACATCGGTGGACGTGAGATCGAGCTTAGCGAAACGGACATTCGCGCTGGCGATCGTCACGGACGCATACCGCGGCTCTTATCCGACCCGGACCGGTGGGCAGAAGAGCTGCGCTTCATTCGACTGCCGAATGGTCGCTTCTTCATTGAGCGACCGCCGGCGGAGGCAAAACTCCTCACGCAATATTATCAAAAAGGTTCAACATTGTGGCGTGTGATTTTATTTTGTTTTTATTATTTGACGCATCCCTTTAATCGGTAATCCGAAAGTCAAACTTCTTGGCGTGTTTTGCTATCGGTTTGACATTGAAATTGGACAGCTTGAAATCCGGCGAGCTAATACCCTCGCTACGTTAGCGGACCGGCCTCTATAGTAAGCCCCATTGTTCTGGCTGTACCAGAGTGATCCGGTTTGTTTGGTTTTGATTTCGAATGGCCGACGGTCACTATAATCTTCGAAGCGGGAGCAAATCCAAATGTTTTAGTATCGAAAACGAGCGATTATGGCTGAAAACGGCAGATTTACCAAAAAAGTTGGTCGAATATTTATTTTCGACGTGCAGGCTTCATTACGCAGCCACTATCGATGTGTCCGTTTCGATTGTTTCATGTGCTTCAGTTCTGGGGCATCCCCGTTGAAGTGGTCGATGACACTCGACACCCGCGACCGCTCAGGTACAATTGTGCTCTGACAGCTGAAACTGCCAACAAACGTGAATAATTTTAGGTTTCTTAATTCCACTATTGATCAGCGACTTTATCCTGCTCCGTCCTTCAAAGATACAGTATGGCCGAATAAATAAGGCAGTCCATCAAGGCGGGATCAGTCGCAGACTAGGAGATGTCTTTTTTTGAAAATGCCAATATAATTCCTTTGCATGTGTACAAGGGAGAAAGAATGAACAGAATAGCACGAAGAATCCATTAGTCTGAATGAACGCGTCAAATTTGGCACACAATCTGGTTTCTGAACGTCTTTTTTCTGTCATTCAAATTTCGCGCGCTCCTTGCACCCTGAAAAAAGTTGCCATGTTTACTCGGCCATTCCGTACGTTCCTCTTGACAAAGTCAACGCTCCTGGCCTGGGTGATAGCGCCGTTAGACTCGTTGTCTGCGCGTTCGGAGCATCGATCCCCGCCGAGCGGTGTGTATGAGCGGCCACTCAATGAAAGAAGCTCTCGATGGGCGCCCCACTTGACAGAATGCGTTTCTGGCGTTAGCTCTGGCCAGAGACATACCATTCATTCGTGAAAACCTTTCAGTGCACCCCCCCCCTACATTTCCAGTTACATCATGTACCGTCGGCGTGGCTCGTCGTCTGGCTCGAGTGACGCCTCACTCGACACACTACAGTTGGTCACGTACGAGCAGGACTTGTCGACGGGCGTCTCCGGCAAATGGCATGTCGCCATCGCGCATGTGCGCCGCTACGCGTGGATGGGCATCGAAAACCAGAATCACCCGGTCGGCCGCTCGTTCTCATTCGTCTCCGTCATCTTCATATTACTGTCGTTGTCCGGTCAGTTTCAGTTGACACGCCATTCACCAGCACAATTTTCATCGCACTGCTTGATACATAACTCGTTTTTTTCCAACGCGAAGATTAGGCAGATTCTTGGTATACATAAGTGTCTCCTCGACCATTTGAATAAATTGAGCAGTTCATCTTTGTTCGCATCATCACGATCGCTCATAGTTTCAGTCAGTGATCTTTGTTCAGGCTTGATCCTCGGTTCCATGGAGGCGTTTCAGCGCACTCATGTGCTCGAACGTCGTACGGACAAGTCCGGCGGCTCCAATCTACAAGCGAATCCATCCGCTACAGCAATCGATGTCAACTCAACACACCCTGACGACAACATTGCCAACGGCACAGTGTCCGTGCGCACTGTTGACTCAATCGAGCTGAACGAACGCGATTTCACCAGCCGGCGCTACGTTTACCGTGAGCCGCATCCGGTGCTGCAGCGCATTGAGGAGCTCTGCATCGCGTGGTTCACGTTCGAGTTCTGCCTCCGTCTGCTCGCGGCGCGCCGTCCTTGCAGATTCATGCGCAAACTGCTGAACATCATCGATTTACTCACGATACTGCCGTTCTACATTCGTCTCGTTTTAACGCAACTCGGCGCCGGCGGCGACGATTTGGAGAAGTTTACTGGTGAGTATTATAAACAAAAACAACAACACGTTGCAGCTGTCTGCTGCGTACAATATGTTTTGTTGGCTTGTTTCTGGTGCGAGTGCTGATATGATACGTTGACCATTGTGGCGCAGGTGCGATGTTCGTGCTGCGCATGTTCCGCGTGCTGCGCGTGGCGCGTCTACTGAAGATGATTCGCTACAGCAAGAGTCTACAGGTGATCGTGCACTCGTTCACGTCCAGCGTGCAGGAGTTGTTCATGTTCTTCATACTGACCTCGACCGCAATCGTCTTCTTCGCCACCGTCATGTACTTTCTCGAGTGCGAAACGAACGCCGGCTTCAGCAGCATCCCGGCCTCGGTGTGGTGGTGCGTGATCACGATGACCATCATCGGATATGGCGACGTCATTCCCGTCACGCCTGGTTTGGTTCTTTGATTTACGCAGAGACGTGTACAGCAGAGCCGGCTCTTAGATTAAGGGCAACCTAACAGCCGGCTCTTAGATTTGGGGAACTTAAGAGCCACCACTTACATTTGAGCGCAACCTACAAGCAGGCTCTTAAAGTTGGCAAAAAAAATAAGAACCAGCTCTTAGCTTTGGGGCCAACTAAAAACTGGGTCTTAGATTATGGCCAACCTGGTTCTTAGATGTGGACTTGGAGTACTCAAACGGCCGACTCTTGCACACCCAAGGAAGTACAGTTTTTTTAGTTTAGTCGTCGTCAACTCGTTTATCTGATTGTCACGCGTGAAAAAGAAACGAACGGCTCTCACATCACCTACAAAGCCATTGACACAAAGAAGGCATGCGTTTGCAGTTGGCAAGCTGGTCGCTGCGCTCGCGAGTATCTGCGGCATGATCGTGCTGGCGTTTCCAGTGACCATGGTCGTCGAGAAGTTTATCAGCCGTCAGGAGGAGGTCGTGCGGCGCCTGGAGGAGCAGCACAACAACGAGGTGCTGCGTAGGGCGTCGGCGCCCCCGAAACTGTCGCTCTGCGTTCGACAGTCGACCGTCGTGCAGAAACGCAGCACCACCAAACACGCACGCTTCATGTCCACACGACAACGCTTGCACATTGTCTAAATTGCAAAAAACAACACTGATAGTTTTAAACTTTCAACACGCCCGTGAAATGGACTTTCGATGCTCATGCGACTAATAAAACTCTGCAACTCCTGGGTGAATTGAAGTGAAAATCTTGGCTGCCTATCGCTTTTTTGCAAGCATGATGCCGCGTGGTACATTGTATAAGCATGTTCGCTTTCGATGTCCTCGTAACAAACGTTGTGGTGTGGGAGTTGTCTTTTTTGGTGCTATATGTCTGTGTATTCTTTTCCAAAACTGTATCTCCTCTTTGTGCATCAGACAGTTCTCTTAACTAATCCAAATCACTGTGTTTTCCAGGTGAAGTTGTACAATCTACAGCAGTATGTGAACATTGACGACCATGAATGGGATCGTCTGGAACGCGCACGAGCGAGAGGCACCACGTTCGGACGAATGCTGCGTCGTCTGCCGGTGAAAAGTTACTCAGTGATGCGACGCACGTCAACGTGACAGCCGCAAACGAGTGCCAACGAATCGAATTTTAATGCAGTTTATTTGCTTCGTTGACTGTGTTGCACGGGCACCCCAATAAGCCACGATGCTTTGCACGGCACTGTGTTTTATAGTGTCTTCTTCGGTGAGATTTATTCGAGACAGCGGCGCGATTACAGTATTAATATTGACGTTATGCGGTTAAAAAATGTCAGTTGAATTGAAATGTCGCTTGTCAGTTTGTGGTGTGGCAAGAAGTGTTCATAAATAAATAAGTTGAAGTCTTTATAAAACCTTTTGAACGGTATCACACAATGTAGCATCTTCAAAGTTTCACTGAGAAAAACTGTGCTACTCAAGTTTACAACTGAAATGGCAACTAAAACGATCTGAACAACAGGTGAACTCGAGTGCGCAGCGACATTAGCAGTCCCACGCAGCAGCGTTAGCGCGTCTGTCGCGAGTGCGTGTACCGGTGCGCCTCCGGCTGGCAGCAGTCCATGGCGACGCACCGCAGCAGCGCCGCACGCAGCTCGTCCTGGCGTGCACGTCGCCCACTGTGCCAGCCGTACACGAAGAACATGACGCCGTAGTGCGCGTAGAACAGCAGATGCGAGAGCACCTCGGCGATACGCTCGGCCGCTGAGCGCCTTGCGAAGCGCTCCCAGAACAACGAATTGTACAGTCGCGTGGTGTAGCTGGGCAGCGTCAGCACGACGAACAACGTCGTGACGACGGCCAGCGTGCGCGTGAGACGCATGTGCTCGTGGCGGCTGCTGCTGGCGCTCGCACGCCGCTGCCCACCGATCGACGTCGCCGCCGTGCTGCTTCGAACGCGCGAACCGCACGCTGCGATCGGGCATGGCCGTGCGTGCGACATCGCAATCGAACACTGCTGCTGCTGCGGCTGCGGCTGTTCCGCTCGACCGTGCGTCCTACGGCGTCGCTTCGCATTCCAGCAAGACGACGCCGCCTGGTGGTGCGGCCGGCCGTCACCAGCGTCCTCCGTGTGTTCACATGTGCTCTGGCTGTGAGGATGAGCAGCTGAAAAAGACACTGCCGTTTGAAAGGCTACACCGCAGTTATGCTCAGCAGTGTCTCCAAACACGCACGTGTCATATTGTGCAGAGGAGTCGGCTGGATTTCCATGGGTGTCTCGACGAATCGCACGGTGGTCGTGCGCGTGCTGGTGGCGCCTGGCGCCCTGTGCCGTCGCAACAGCAGATAACGACGGTACTGCACGCCGATACAAACGTTGCTGGCGATCAGAAGGCCGCATGGCAGAATCACTCCTGTCACCGGTGGAAATGTTCAGAAACGACTTTTATTGACAGCCTCTGCGATTCTGGAGGACGTGTGTGTGTTTCACTCACCCGTAAGAGTGTCGATCGCATTCAGAATGATGTACACCACCACGGAGCCGTACTGTACGTCGCACATGAAGCCGCCCATGGAGACGCTCGTTGCAGGCACCCACGCGTTCATCGCCAACGACATCATGATCAGTCCTATCATGTGTAATTGTCAATTTCAAAAAAATTCCTTGCAAAACCACCATTCATCCATACCATATATCGACAATTTGTGGCTAAGAATGAGACATTACATGTATGCACAATGAATACCATGTCGCTATTATTACTCGAAATTCATTAATTCATACTGTCATTTCGTTTTATATGAAACAGAAACGAAATTCCTGCGCAAAAATGCACAGTTCTGATGCAAACTCGAATTCGAAACTCACCGACTAACACCGTCTTCGTTGCGCGGTAGTCGTGGTTGTGCGTGAGCGTCCGCCAGCGCGGTTTGAGCAGCGCGAGACAGCGGTCGAGTGAAACGCACACGATCGACCAGACGCACAGCCAGTCGGCCACGTGCGTCGCGTACATCACCAATTGACAGCCGAGTGTGCTGGTGTGTGTTGGAAAACTAATAAACTATGTTTTCATCGCATATATTCCATGCAGATCTCCAAATAACCCGGTTTTGCTCAGCAGTTTTTTTTATCATTAAACCAGTTGAATTTTTTAGAAACAGTGAACACACGAAAAAGACAACTGAGATGTGTATCGGTCGGTGCCAACACTGGAGAACGCATCCGCTGAACAAATTGTACACAAAGCAATTTTTGTCAAATCTATATGATTTTTCACGCGCTTAGGTTCATATTCTACACTTTTTTGGAAAATTTTGTAGTATATTCTACTTTTTGGAGTATATTCTACTTTTTGTAGTATATTCTACTTTTTGTAGTGTACTAGCTGATAACCCGTGCCTACGGCACGGTTAGCTGACAAAATACAGTTATTTTTGTGGATTTTTGCCTTTTGACCTGTGCCCACGACCCGGACTAAAAACGCACTGGATTTTGATTTTGAGCTGCTTCAAGCGAATGTTGTTCATTTACCGTGCAATGATCGTTCATTTTCAAAGCAATTTGTAGCCGTCGATGCTTTATGCCTTTTAAAAATCGCAGCATTTTCAGTTTCTTTTTGAAAACAGTTTTTTTGTCAACCACCGTGCTTTTGCTGAATTTATTGCTTTCGATCATAAACTGATTTAGTCACGACAGCACTTATTACTGTGTGGTTTGGTTAACGCTGGTTTCAGCATCGATAAAAGCAACAGATTTTTTTGCCGGATTTTCAAAAATTTGCCAGTCATTTTAATCAGAACCTGCTTTTCAATTCAACGTAATAATCTTTGATCAGCAAGCAATACAACCCGTTTAATATAGAAAAAACAATCTTTTTAATCAGCAACAAACAACTCTGCCATTCCCATTTAAAAAATCAATTTTTTTGATTAGCTTCTTTAATGTCGCTTAATTATCGTATCAGTCTTCTTTGATCAGCTGCATTGCTGTGTCATTCCCGTTTAAAGTATCGAAAAACAATCTTTTTTGATCAGCGACAATTAACAGCCATTCCATTTCAAAGTATCAAACATCCATCTTGTTTCATTAACTTTCCATTCGTTGATTATCGTTCAACTGCTGCTTCCGTTCAAAACATGAGAAAACAATGCTGTTTGATCAGCAACAATCAACCGATAGTCCGATACCCGTTTAAAATACTAAAAATAGAAAAGCAATCTGGTATTAGTCAGCTGCATTGCGCTGAAATTCCTGTTCAGTATAGCAGAAATCATCTTCAGGATCGTCAACAATCATCCCGTTCAAAATTGATCGATTATATGTGGACCGTTCCACTGATTCGCTATCGATCATGGCCACAATCATGCTGCAATTTATTTGTTGTGGAACCTGTTTAGCCTATTTGTTCAGCAACAATCAACTGCCATTCTAATTCGATTGGTGTAGATGGCGAACAGCAGCAGCAGCAGCCAAATTAAAGTGGTCGATCATACCTAATATTTTTATTGCATGGGAATGATGATGATTTTTTTATCTTTCACAGAACAGAGATTGAAAAAAGTTCACATGAATCATGAATTAAAAGTGGAGTGAAAGCTACCGATGATGCTATATAACCTATAGCAAAAAGCTGCGGACAAACAATCAAGCAAACTTTCTTACTATCTTAGTATTATAGATTCTACTGTTTCACACGCTTTTATTCCGTTCCGTTCCGGTATTGGTGCATACCTGTGCGAGTAGAGCACGACGTCGAACCACCAGTCGACGCACAGCAGCAGCACGCACGCGAGAATGGCGGTGCTCGAGAGAATGGCGGTCACGAGAAAGTAGTACGAGCGAAGCAGGCGGAAGCGCGCCGTGAACGCGAACAGCGTCAGCACGAGCGCGTTGCCGAGCAGCCCGCCGAGCGCCACCAGCGGCGTCACGCACATCATCAGCCACGCGAGCGCCACGTCCAGCTGGTCGTAGTGGTACACCGGTGACGTCGCGTTCGCAGACGCGCTGCTCGCATTCGACAAGTGATCGCGCACGGGTCGCATGTTGCTGCGAGCACAACTGAACACTGTGCGAGCTTGATCGTAGCACTGCCACGAGCGAATGTCGTTGCACTAGACGAGAGACACGTCTCGTGGCAACCCTGTAATTTTGTACAATCAAATGTACTGACTGGACGGACAGTGTCGCCGCGCACGCACGACTGCTGTGGTGTGTCAATTGTTGTGCCGCAATTATTTCCACTCGAGTTTCAAGTGAAACATAATTATGAGACGGTATTCAGATTTCCTTTATGTCTTCGACTACAGTGTGCTGTGCACTTTGATTCTACTGCATCACAGTGTGTGTGCATACAATGTTATATTCGCAGTTCCATATGTGTCCAGACTCATGACCACCCGAAGGACAAGCGAAATCTAATTGCTGTGTTTTCGACGACACTTCGACCAAGAGACAAACGCCGCAAACGTCACCAAGGGCGTCTCTTTCGCAAAAGGCACGTGAGCATCTGTGCCGTGCCACTGCACGCTTGAATTTATTGGCTTCTCTCGGAAAACCGCAATTTCAGGGTACGTGCAAAATTGCCACCAAACCGTCCGGATCAAGCGTGAAAGAGAACAAAGTTAAAATTGTTATTGTGTAGGTTCAATCCGGTACACGAATTAACCACATCTGATATTCATGCCAATTTGTTAATGATCAAAAAAATTGTCAGTTTGAACAAGAAACAAACCACCAAAGCGGACATACCAGTTATCTGTGAACAAACCAGAAACACCTACTAAAACTAAATAAAAAGCAAATGAAAATGAAACTGTATTGTTTGATCATGTCAAATGTCGATAAGAAATTACAAAAATGCACATTCGCTGGAACAAACAACGCAATTATTTTCTCCATCAAGAAATTCTCATGGTCCAGGTCTTGGAATTGACGCGCAGAAGTTTTTTCGCCGATTTTTCATGTTGATTTGGTTTTAAACACAACTTTTTTTGGACAAAAAAAATAAAAAAGCCAGTTTAGGTGTACCGTTCGTGTCAGCAAAATAGTGAATAACCGTCTTGGAGTTTTGCGTCACTTGGTAACTGTTTTGCTGATGACAACCTGTGTGATTACGAAAACAAAGACATCGTTGTTTTCTTTTTTAAAAAGCTTGATTAAAAACACCATCGCAAATCTCAACACGGAAAAATCGATGCGCAAGAAGTTCGTTAGGCTTTGACAAATTGTTGTGGTTTTCATTTTTGTTTTGACAGAACGATTGACGACAACGTATCGACTGATCGCTTTGATGACTGAACACAGTGCAAGCGCGCGTCGTCGCAGTCCACTTGTTTGTGTTTACCGCAACAAAAAACTTGTAGAGGTTGATTGCTCCAGGTGACTTACGCAAATCACAATGTGAAATATTAAAAACCAAAAAAAAACAAATCGCGCAGAGTGCACACGCCGGGGTGCTGTTCGAAATCAAAAACACCACATTCGGCAGTAAATTGATATGTCTTAGGTGTTTTTTTACACTCCTCGATTTCAATATACGTGAGCGCACGCACGAGATATCCTGATGAACTTCATTATTGAAAACTGAGAAAAGGTGAACATGTTGTCATGCTCTGGTTGAGGCATGATCAGAACTTGTTTGGAAATTCGCACTTCAAAATTGTTATTTAAACGAAATGGTTCTGTCGGCATGTGCAGTCGTACAAACAGTTCTAAACAGTCCCTCTCATAGTCGACAGAATTTCGTTGCAAAATAATAACTGCACATACAATTTCTGATTACGCACGCAAGAAAGATGACGAAAGAACGTGACACGACAACGGTCGGCTATGATGAGATGGAGGACAAGCTGAGTGAGAAGTACGAGGAGGCGCAGGCATTGCGACGACTTGCGTTCGCGGGCGTCGTCGTCAGCACCGTGGCGGCGTTGTTCTGTGTCGTCAGTGTGCCCATGCTGTACAGCTACATACAACGCCTGCAGCCGCTCATGCAGAATGAAATCGACTTCTGCAAGGTTGAGCGCTAGTTTGTCCAAAACACCAAGTTCAACATTACTGACGACTTCTATGTGCCAACCATGTTGTAGCGTATGGCACTGTTTCGTTGAACGTTTTTCCATTGTCCATTGTTTCCCGCTAACGGCACAAATCCTAGCTCACCAATAAAGTTCACTGAGAATAAAACCGAAAGGAGTCGCTTCAGTGCTTCTGGCTTGTTGAGTGTGTGCCCAACTGTTGTTGTATCGAACGCAGGCGCGCACGACCGATCTGTGGAAGGAAGTGTCCCGTGCGGCGCTGCTGGTTGGCGGACACGACGCCGCAAACGGCAGGGTGCGCCGGCAAATTGAAGCGTATTACCGGCGTCAGCCGACCGCTTATTACCAGCCGACGCCTCCGCCACCGCCACCGCCTCCACCAATCTACCAACCGCATGAGCCCGTCTACGCCGTCCCAGCACCACCGATCGTGCACCCAATTCCACTTCCACAATGTAATCTATTTATTTATTTACTCTATCATCGTTTTTCACTTGTTTTCTTCTATCAAACTTCTTTCACACTCCAAACACACGCCCAAACACACACACTTACTGTCAGGCTGCACGTGTCACCAGGGCCGCTCCGGACCGCCGGGCCGCGCGGGCGCTCCCGGTCTGCCGGGCATCGACGGTCGCCCCGGTCTCAGTGGACTGCCCGGCCGCGACGGCGTCCCGGGATCGTGGAATCCGTGCGCCGCGGACGAGTGCAGCGTGTGCCCGGACGCTGCTCCCGGCCCGCCGGGACGCCCAGGAACGCCGGGACGTCGCGGCCAGCCGGGTCGCCCGGGTGGAAACGGCAACGGCAGTTACGCACCCGATGGCCCTCCTGGACGCCCTGGTTCACCCGGTATACCTGGACGAGCTGGACCAAAAGCAAGTTGCTGTAGACCCTGATGTTTTACTTGTTTCGGATCAAAATTAAGCCGAACAATTGCACCCCAACGCTAATTGGCATTAATTGGACACTTGTTCACTACAGGGGCACCCTGGCCCACCCGGTGCCATATCCAATGGTCCGGTGTCTCCTGGGTTGCCTGGGCCAGATGGCCGGCCAGGTTTGTGAAATGCATTGATGATTTTATTTGCATAATTATTTTGTCTAAAAAGTGACAGATTTAAACAAACACACTGTAGGTGTGTGAACTTTTGCAGGTGAACCGGGTACTCCGGGCATACCCGGCCGCAATGGAAGCAACGGTGGTGGAGCCGGTGCGCCTGGCCCGCCAGGCGAGGGCGGCAGCCCAGGGAGCCCCGGGAACCCTGGTCTGCCCGGTGCGCCGGGATTGCCGGGTCATCCTGGTGGTGGTGGGGCGTGCCATCACTGTCCACCACCGCGAACTGGCCCTGGCTATTAAGCAAACATTGCATTAAATATGTTGATATTGTGGATTTATTCAAACGTGTCCGGACTAAAATGACGTCATTTGCTTTAAAAACGTTCGTTTGTCAAAGTACAGGCACTGAAATGTCAGTTTGGTGTGACTGATTCGACATTCACCATTTGTTTACGGGGAATAAATCGGCTAAACGGAAGGAAAAATATGTTTTGATAGTAGAATTTAGGATATTTTTAATTCACTGCAGTTAGCACTGTTGTTGATTGTTATTTTTCATTTTGTTGAATTAATATTGCCTGTAATATTGCGCAATAGGTATTTGCTTTTATGGTTTTACAACAGTTTTTGCTAACAACAGAGGCATTACATACAGTAGCATACTTGCACATAGCATTTGCAAGTAAGATACATTATTACAGTTTGCTGATTTGTTCATGTTCAAGCTTTTTTAACCAAACATAATTTTGTTATTTTAAAACTTGAGACTTTGTCATTTGGTAAACAGAACTGTTTAGTTAGAATTTTTCTTATTTTGTTGTCTTGATTAGAGATAACAACACCGTATGTTTTGGAAGTCAATTTAGAATAAAAACAATGATTATGCAATAAACATCTTGACATCGAGTTCAGCGCGTGCGTGTATTGACTGCATATAGACCTTACACGGCGCGGCTTGAAAACACCCTGGTGCTTGTGTGTGTATTTTTCCCTTTCAACATAACTTTGTTGACATTATAATTTTGCGCGTAGCAGTTTGCATCTTGTAGCTTTGCATGTTTTTCAGCGAATTTTTCTTGTGTTTTCAAGTGCATACTGCCGAGACGTCTATGATGAGACACACGCGCATACAAAGGTACAACTCGTCTGCCAAAAATGTTCATTTTCAAGCGCGTTACGCAAAGCATGTCGCGTGTTCTCGGCGCACAAAACCGATTTCACCTTGTGCGCGAGAATTTTTACATTGTGTTAAGTTTTTTTCGCCTTTCTTATTGATTGATCATTTTTGGAAAAGCCTGGAATAATGGAAACTGCACGTTTGCCAACAACGAAAGCGATGCACCAGTGTAGTACACCTGCGCAGCTGCACTCAGTAGCAACGCGCTCATTGACGTCTTCGTATAAACACTGAACAGGTAAACCGGCGATTTGCAGTTTTAGATTTCACTTCTTGGTTCGGTAAAAATGTGTCAAGCGTGAACTTCATAGGAAGCAATGGGGCAGCTGTATGATGTTTCGCTGTAGACCTTGCGGCTAGCGAGATATATCCATCCATTATAGCTGCCGCACAAAAGTTTACAAATTTTACAGTTGACAAGTTTACAAAAACATCGCACAAATGGTGTTGGCCCTCTTAAGGGCACATTTTTAATTTCATTGAGCCATCTGCATTCACGTTCTTTTTTATTTACATACATACAACATCTACATTGTAGTCAAACAAAAATAACGTACAATTGAAATTGGGAGTGTAAGTACTTTGTAAACATCCATTGGCCCTTTTTTGACTGGGCATATATTTTCAAACGATGAAACTACAAAATAGTTGAAAAACTGATGCATTTCAATAGAGATGAGCTTCGCTCTTTGCAAAAAGAAAATCTGGTGGAGCACTTTCATGCGGCGGAAATGAATGGAGTCTAAAAGCAAATTTGCAACAGTGTGTAACGAAACGACAAGTGGTGGATGTTAACATTGTTTACACACACACAGTTACATTGTATACTGTATACATTATTCTTTGATTTCAGCCATTCTGTCTGAGTGTGGGAAAGGTGTCACGAATAGCATTATTTTCCATTTTCTTTAATCTTATTTGAGCTTCGAATGCAACGTTGGCGCTTGTAACAATGTACCGTTATGACCGAATTTTATCCATTTAGAGAAAGTCTCCCTTGCGGACAGAAACTTTTCAAGGGAATAACAAACAGCACATGACAAGGAACGGTGCACTGAACGTGTCAATCATTCCAGCTAAATCATGCTGCTGAAGGCGGGTGAAACGGGCGTTTGGATAACCATCCTGTTGGTGGTTGCGCCACGAGCATCGAATGCAGACGGGTCATTAACAGGTTAACAAAATGTTCTCGAAATGTTCGGTGTTTCCAATACACTTCCCTCATGTTTCTTTTGCACGTTTCGTGAAATGTCCTTAACTGATGTTTCCGGCTTTTCATAAATGTATTGTTAAAGCAGTGTTTCAGACATTCCAATCAAAGCGTCCTCCGGTGTTCCGGTGCTGCCGACCATCCAACCTCGGCCGACCGTTGCAGCCATCGGCAGCAAATGCGACTCAAACGACGACTGTGCCTTGATCGCGAACGCACTCTGCCAAGACGCACAATGCCGTTGTCTGCCGGACTTCTTCGAACACAAGTCAACACCGGGCACATGCAAACTCGGTTTGGTATAATTGGTTTTGTTCGTTATTTTTTGGTAAGATGATCAGACACGGATCGCAGAGCCGCGCTTTGACGTCTCACCTTTCGACCGCTGGTCCTCAAAGGAAATGAGAACCAGAAACCGCTGCTACATAAGTTGGCACAAAAATTGATTCGATGGTGGTTCATTTGAACATGCATGAGTGTCCCTATATGCGTTTTGCCCATCACAGCGCCCGGCTACAACGAGCCGTGTGCATCCGGCGCGGTGTCCGCGATGTTTCCGAAATGTCGCCAGCCGTTTGTCTGCAATGACACCGGTCGTTGCGACTGCCCAGTCGGCTTCATCCAAGAGTTCTTTCAATGCATTCGCGGTAAAATGGACGCTTTGCGTTTTTGTCGTGTGTTTCTTTAAAAACTGTACCGACTCGCATCTTTTGCAGATTGCGCAGCTGATGAAGTGCCAACAATCGACGGTTGTCTTAAAGGTAAAACTGATTGTGCATAAAATTTTATTTATCGCAACAAGTAAAAAGGCTCATTGTTGGTTTTTTACTGACGGTTTTTCTATTTTTCAAACAGCACAGCAGCTTGGCGACGAATGTGCTTCTGACGAGCAGTGCGTACAGAGCTACGCAAGCTGCTTGCATGGCATCTGCCAGTGTATTCCGGGCGCTAATCAGATTAGTGGCAGCTGCTATCCGGGTTCGTGACTCGTGATTGTGAACCGTTTGAACACAAGTGAAGTAAAAAATGTATTTTGTCGTGCAAGGAAGGCAGCAAATACACTTTATTACCATTAAGCCTAACCACACTAGCTGCGTTACTCCAGCTATTGTACACTGTGCTACATTATTAAATAACTAAATGCACTCTCTTCAGACTAGCACTTTACCTGCAAAGGTTTTCTTGCAGTGAACCAGTGTCCGCTTGGTGAGCCAGCGCGCAGCTTGCAAGGTGACATGCTGCAGTGTAAACACCACACACCCGTGGACTGTCCAAAGGATCATTACTGCATGTACCCGCAGATGACGACCTCACGTGGTTTTTGTTGTCCGAAAATCCGTTAGTTTTGCTCATACTCGCAGTCTCCGCAAATTCTTTTACCGAAACAGATTTGAGCGTGGTTTAGCTTTTTCGTTTTTGCGTAGGCATGAACTGTCCAATCGGCCAACCACTGCGGGGCTACAACTGCAGCAACTGTCCGTGGCACACGCATCATTGTTTCTCGTACACAGTCGGCACGTTCACAGAGACGATGTGCTGTCCGAATGGTTAGCCAGTGGGAAGCAGTGTTCTTTGCAAATTGATCCCAAACACCATTCAAAAAGATCAACTAATAAAGCTCGAATTTTATGTTGTTTGTTGTTTTCCACTCAGCCTGTCCAACGACGCAACCAATTCTAATCGATGGGCAGTGCTTTGCGCAGGTCAGCATATTTTTTGCTTTCTCGCGTGCTCTGCTACGATTTTGAAATCAGCCAAAAAATATTTGGATTTTAACTGCTGAAAGGAAAGCAAGCGTTGCAACGCAGGTGGCGTTTGGCGGCCGCTGCAAACGTGACGAGCAGTGCGCCTCCGTTCACGGGGCACAGTGTCTCGAGTCGCCCGAGGACGCTCGCAAACGCTGTGGCTGTCCACAAGCGACGCACGTGCATTTATTCGGAAAATGCGTGCGACGTGAGGAAAACGCAGTTTTTCGTATATGTGACTGTTTTCGAATAAATGCGGAATTATATGGCACACAGTTTTGTTTTTTTTAATTTAATTTTCAGAATCGCCACTGGGAGGAAACTGCACGACAGACGACGAGTGCAAGATCGGCAGCAACACGGTGTGCAGCGCCACTGGCGGAGTTTGCAGTTGCTTCAGTGGCTACATGCCGAAGCCGAAACAGAAACTGGACACCGTCGCTGAAAAATGCATCGCTGGTTGGAGAAAAAAAATATTTGTATTTGAGGGTGTTCTGATGTAATCTAATAACAAACTTTTTTGAAAAAAATCTAAATGCTGCAAAGCAAAAATACGGGTTGAACAAAAGTATAGAAACACACAAATAAAATTATATCTCACAAACAAAGAAAATGATTTTTTTCTTTTCTGCTTTTCAATTTTCTTATTCTTGGAAATATTCAAACGCCCAACTTAAGTCGCATTCATCTACTGACGCACTGCAAGTGTTAAAACATAGCTACGCAGTCACTAAATACTGCTTCATGAATGCCCCCTTAAAATTCAATGATTTCCAAAGACATTTCTGTTTTCTTTTCAAGAACCATCCTGCCCGACCGCAAACGGAATCGAGCCACTTCGCGGCGATTATGTAGATTGCTCAAACGATTCAACCATTTGTGGTCGGCAAACATTCTGTCGCAAATGGTGGTTTGATGGTGACGTCACGTACGCTCTGTGTTGTCCGAAACCAAGTGAGAAAAAAAAACCTCCGTGTGCGTCTTTGCAATTGTTGCCGAGGAACTCTGAAAGCTGTCATAAATCCATTTTTTTTAAATAAAACACGCAGGTCTCAGCGATTACGAAAACATTTGTGCGTCGTTTCGAATGCGCCTGGTTCACCAAAACGAGCTGACCGACGACTCAACGCTGAGCGCCGGCGGACGCGCAATGCAGGACGCCGAACCACTGCGCTGCGACATGCAGCGGTACAACACGTTGCACACGAACGTGCGGCCCATGCTGGCAGTCACTGTTGCGCAGAAACACAAGACCGATACACAAACAGTAAACGCCACCGACGCTGGGCACAAGCCGGACTCTGCGCTTCCACACACGGCTGCAACGACCGAGTCGCCACCGACGACCACGACGCATGCAGCGACGGCAACGCGCAACACCAGCGCATCGACGGCAAGCCCGGCGGTGCTGCACTGTCCCGTCGGTGCGAGTTGTCTGTTTGATCCGTTTGCCGACGCTCCGGGAGTCGGCCTCTGCTGTCGTCCGGAGCACGTTGTGGAAACCGCCAAGAGCCGCCCGGTGGCGCATGACGTGAAGGCGCAGAAGTTGTCGCCAGCAGTTGCGCCGGCAGCGCCGCTGAAGAACACCAACAAGCTGCCAGGCACGGAGATGGCCAGCGAGCGTCAGCCAGCGTCTGCCGTCGACACCAATGAAATTCCACCGGTGCTGGCGGCACGCCGCGCGCCCGTTCGAGTGCGCATTTCATCAAGCGGCAAGAAGCCACTGCTGAGATTGTGAGACAATAAAATTTCGTCATTATCCGACTGCATCACCTACAGTATCTGTCACTGGTATCGAGATAGTTCTTTGTTTCGCTTGTGGAGAAAGAGAAACTGCTTTGTTCTGATTCATTGCACTTTAAACAATGTAACTACGTGCAAAATGTGAAATTGTTTTTTCACCATGCCTGTTTCACACATATCCGAGCGTTCCAATTGTCATTGTCTGTAACAAAAGTTCTGAAATTTGAAATTTTATGTCTTTTGTGGTCATTTCGCGTGCACAACTTTTTTGATCGATATGACATATGGCATTGAAACTGAATGTGCCGTATAGATCACTTGTTATTCTTGTTTTCCCTTCGGCATAAAATTCGACATAATCTTCTTTTCTTACGCATCATTTCAAGTTGTATGTGGTTTACATTGTGTCACATTGGCGGTAATTTTATTTCATTGGCATGTGGGTGCGTGTACACGCAATGCAAGAATTCAAATCGACTCCTACGTAGTAGTTTTATAAAAATATTGTCCAAAACGAACAGACAAGTAACAGCAATCACGGTGAAAGCATGTCACATCATAGTTTGCAATTCCAGCAAATTTCTTCATTTGTTATTATCAGTTCTTTTCGGCCCATCCAAAGAAGACACAATATGGCATTTTTTTTTATTCAGCATCATGCTTTTTTGTGGTTTCTAGTGCAGAAATCACATTTTGCAAATTTTGACACAATGCGTATGACGTAGATTTGTGGAAATGCAATTAAATGACTGCTTTTCATGAAAGTCCTTTTCGTTATAAAAACAAGGTTTTCTCCAATGTCTTTAAGCTTTTGTTCGTTTTGGGTTTTTAGCGTTTTATTTGTTTAAAAATGGGAAACCAAATGAACCATGAACACACATGCACGTGTTCACTTTCCATCACATCTTTTGTTAAAACCTTTTTGTTTTACAAGTTTACACTAACCGACTCTGCTCTGGCTGTGCGCACTATTCAATAGTATCAAGTAACAATCAACCTACACGTCTAAGGATTTTTAACCAACAATAATCAATACAATTATGGCTATGTGCATCTCAACGCAATGGTGGAAAATAAGGTTACGAAACATATTGACGTCAACTCATTCGAAGTTCTTGGCATCAAATATGCCTAACTGTTAAATTTTATATATGTATTTAAAACCAAACACTCTGAAAATATTGTATAGGTATTGAAAATCTAACAGTCTCGCCAACAACAGTTTTTAAACCCAGAACTCTACTTGATTCATTTACAAAATTTAACAATTCGTGGCCGTGTTTAAAAGTTCATTATTTTCAAAATGAATTTCAGATGTGACGGTATCGTTTTGCAACCGTGAATGGAACCAAAGGCAGCTTGACTTAGCAGAATGCTCCCGGTCATCGTGGTCACCGTGTTCTTCGTCGTTTATTTTGTCCAGTTCGTTTTTGTTTGAAAATGACACGTTTTTGATTTCGTTAAATGAAAACCAAAACGCTGCATGTTTGCTCGTGAATCGTGAATAACATTGCCAGGTACATCACACGTCGACATAGGTATTTTGCCGATCGGGGCATTGGGGGGCCGACAGGTTGGTGGTTGGTTGGTAGTGCTGCAGAGATGTACCTCAATTGCGCGCCGCTTCAGATGCAACAGTGGACGAAAACTTATGGCAAAACGTACGGAATGCAATTGCTTAGAGGGTTTTAATTTTGCAATTTTACATGAATGTTTACATGAATCTATGTTTACTTTTAATGTTTTACAGTTTATCTTCATCTTTTTACTTTTAAAGCTTAAATGGTACATAACTTAAAGCTGTATGCAATTTACAGATACGGCGTTTACGAAGGTGGCTCGCCAGTGTTAGTAACCACTGATTTGGACATTGTCCATGATGTTTTCGTCAAGAAATGGGGCCACTTTCATGCCAGAAAAGTCACTTTTCCTTTCATCATATAGTTTATTGATCTGAAAAGAATACAAATTTGAAAACACAACAGCAGTGTTTACGCTTTTCTTGCAGTATTTTCCGTTGGAGCCAGACGACTGTCAAAAACGTGTCCATCTATTCTTGGCTCGCGGAATCCGTTGGAAGCGAATGCGCATGATCACTAATCCAGCGTTCGCTATTTCCAAGCTGAAACGCGTTAGTTCATGGGTCATGCAGCAACTCACGCACAGATGGAGAAATGTTTCACGGTTGCGCGGCAATTTGCAATCAGCAAAACTGAACGTTATCTGACAGTAGTTTTGTGCATAAGAGAATGAAAAAACTAGGTAGACTCTTTTGCATGCAATAAAATTATTTTATTCCATATTCGACTACGTTCGGGCGCGAAACAGCGAGTTCAGTTTTAGCTGTGCGGCTTTTCCACGGATCCATTCAACATTGCTCCGTCCTCCTTTGCACGGAAAGATAATATATTGTCAAATCACAGTGAACAATATACCGTAAATAGGGAACAAATCAAGGAAACGATACGTGGGGATCAAACTTTCTCTGCAGATGATTCCGACTATGCTGGAAGTGGTCGACGCATTCATCGCAAGGGTGGCTGATTTAGGCGCCGACCAAAAGCCGTTTGATATACACCCGTTTGTGAAGAATTTTCTGATGATGAAATAATAAGAACGTTTAAAGTTTTTTTATTAAACGTCTTAATGACAACGCCTTTTTAATTAGAGTTTAACATAGTCAGACTGTTCCAAGAGTATACACTCGACATCATTGCGCACATTGCGTTTGGCGAGCAGCGATTGTTGCAAGCCGATCCTTCTGACAATCCGTATCTGCAAGTAGCCCGGGACACATTCGAGATGCCGAAATCAAACATCACCTTCACGCTGGCCGTACTTGCGAGTTTGTCCTGCGAAACGCACTATTTTTTTCGTTATTCAATTTCTAACATATATTCTTTTCATATTATTGCTAGTGCTGTTTCCGGAGTGCAATCCAACAATATCATCGATAAGCGACTGGTTTGGCCGGTGTCCGCAAAAACAGATGGCACGCAATTTATTGGATGTCGTTAACCATCGTCGCAAACACATGGTATTAAAAAGTACTGGCATGCATAACCAAAGAGAAACAACGTTACCTTCTGTCATTCCAGGAAGCGTACAGAAATAGCAGCCGACCACTGGACTTTATTCAACTTTTTCTGGAGGCGGAAGTTTCGAAGCAAGAGGAAATCCTTGATGACATCGACAAAATGGGTGTTAAACGCATCGACATTCGTCATCTAGACGTGAAGAAACGTCTTACTTCCGAGGTTAATACAAGTGTATATTGTGCGTCTTTCAAGAGGCACCGTCTTATACTATGTACATGATAACCAGGAGGTAGAGAAAGTAATTTTCGGATGCAGGAAGTAGCGATGAATTTAGCATTATTCGTGCTAGCTGGCTTTGACACCACTTCGAACATGCTATCTTACGTTGCCTACATGCTTGCGACGCATCCGTGCTCGCAGCAAAAGTTGCTCAACGAAATTCGCGATGTCTTTCCGTGTGGCCACAGCATTCCGGATGCAAGTCTCACGAGTTTATAGTTGCTCTTCCCGTTGAAAAAAAACTATTCAAACATTTCATTTTTTTTAAATATCTATATTTTTATTTTATCTATATCTAGCTGTTATATTTAAAACTTATTTAAAACAAATTTTAAAGTGGGGCAGTTTTTATTTTTAGGAAGTACTTACGTACGAAAACCTGCAGAAATGCACGTACCTTGAGCTAGTCATTAAAGAAACTTTGCGACTATATCCACTGGCGTCCATGTGAGTACTCGCAAAATTACTTAAGCCAATTGATTCTACATTTGTTTTTGAAGTTAGATTGTAAGCACGGCACTCTGAAAAGCCCTATTGTACCGTTGGGCATTTATTATTGCTGTAACTATTGCAATACATACAAATCAAACCCTTATAACTAACTACACATGTGCAAGAAGCTGACTTAAACACAATCCAGCGCTTCTTCACGTCGATGCATGGAAACATGCGAGGTCGGAGGTTTGACAGTCGAAAAGGGTGTCAGTGTGTGGCCTGACGTCTTCAGCATCCACCACGATCCAATGCACTGGGGCGACGACGCCGATGCGTTTCGCCCCGAGCGGTACACAAAATTTGCTTTTATTTCTGTGTTTCACTCTGAAAAACTCATTCAAAGAAAATTCAAAGGCAAAGAGTGTTCTAGCTTTCTGGAACCGGTCACAAGGCATCCAATGGCGTGGATCCCTTTTGGTACAGGACCTCGAATGTGTCAGGGACTTCGCGTGGCGATGCTTGAAAGCAAACTGCTGCTGATACGCTTGCTGGCAATGTTCTCGATTGAAACATGCAGTCAAACGCATGTGAGTTTTATCAAATGCATGCACCGCTCAAAAGGTTGTTCACAACAAGCCGTTTATTCCACGTTTACACAGTGTTCAAACTGATCACTTTCATGTTCACGTTTCCCCATGTCACAAACGGCCACTTAAAAACGTGAAATTATTATATACAAGTTATTGTTATACAATTATATAAACGCGCAGTAGTGTTAAAAAATTTCTCGCAGTGACAAACAGCTCACAGTACAGCACAATACATTGCGTTTGCGTTTGTGTACGTTGTGTTTAATGACAGATACCACTGAAACTGCACGGAGTTGCGACCGTTTCGCCCGAGGCTGTGACAGTGCGCGTGGTGCCAAGAACTGATTGACCATTATGTGCCATCTCTGTGTGACCAGCTCGTGTGTGGCTCATTCTCTGTGGTGCTACCCATGCATCTTTTTGTGCAATTCGGTGTTTTTTCGTTGTTACATGTTGAATTTTGATTATACCGTAATTTCGGGTTGAGTAGGATTGTTATTTGATTATTCCACAGGCTTGTTTGATAAAATATTACAATTCAAATTATTGCTAGCTGTGTGATTATTTACGAGAAAAATAGATATTGTCTTGCAAAATACATGTACTGCACCATTTCTTTTTTGAGAAAATATTTAACGGCCCGGATCTCAGCGAAATAGACACAGTGTGGTGAGGAAAAGCCAGAGATTCTTTTTGACAGACGTGCCACCTTATTAGAATCGTTATTGCGCCAACTGCTGAAACATGCGCTGCATGGAAATACACACAATGGAAATATGAAAACGTTTGAAATGTATATACATGCACACGGCTCACGAACCGCAAAGATCATACGGTCAAATTTCATTATATGCCGCCGCGCAATAATGCCTGCGATGCTCGCTGTGCGGGTGTGCATGTGGCATGTTCCACGGATCTATTTTCAGCAGTCTGTGTGTCTCTGAGACTTTCTGTTACTAAGGCAGCGAAATGTAATAAAACGCGATATACTGGCAATGTGCTTCATCATATCACCAGTGGCTGGCCTTTTACGAGCTGTCATTAAAACCACGCACCTCAGTTTAAACAAATTCAATTGACCGTTGTTGTGATTTGATTAACCATCCGTTATATCTAACAGCTTTCACGGACCGTTAAAAATTCGATTTTCTAGACTCGCAAACGCTTGTATTTGTGCGTTGTGAATTGTTTATCGTTTTTGTTGCTTTGTGTTTTTTGTCAAATCACTTTGTCGCCTTTAAAAGTGCAAAAGAATCTTAATTAGCAAAAGAACTTCCGAAAGTTTTTCCAAATTTATTTATTTTTCCTGCTTCCTTCAAGTTTACTTGTGCAACACAAATATACTTGGTTACTATACTTGTACATCTATCACTACACCACACTGCTGCCAAATCTAACTCCAATTGAGGTACATGTAAATTCAAATAAGAATTTTGGGCACAACGGAATTGGTGGAAAATAGTTTCTGGAGAACAGAATTCCGGTTTTCTCGAGTCTCGAATGTGACTTGTGATAGTAGTTACATTGTATCCTTCTTTCATTTCGTTTTCGAGACTTTCTGTACCATACAATGTAGCGTACGTAAAGTGCGCTGCGTTTTGCACCCAACACAGCAAACGACCGTTGTTAAAGTGAACTGTGCAGAGCGCGTTTGTCAGTATGGCGCAGTGCAACAATCAATGCAGCGTGATCACAAGTGTCGAACAATTGAACGGCTGTGGAGTGGTTGATATTGGACAAGGCCAACCGATTGCGTTTGCGTTACCTCTGTACGGTTACATGCTGCCGGCGATTGTGCTGGTAACGGTGTTTGCGAACACGATCATCATGCTCGCGATGTCACGACCACAAATGCGAACGGCGACAAATCAGATTCTAATGGCAATGGCGTTCACTGAAATGGGCACAGGTAACCGTTTTTATTCATCATAAGGCGTGCGTATCAACATGCATAATGCAGTGAGTGATCTAATACCACATAGGCGTTTCAAGTTTACCGTGGCTTCTGTACTACTACACGTTCGGCGGCTATTTGACCGACAAAGAATTTGGCTTGCCAGCATTCTGGTGTTCAAGTCATCGTTTCTTCGGCCAGCACCTGCCGAGCGTATTTCACATAGCAGCGACCTGGTTGACGGTATTCTTAGCAATACATCGCTATGCTTGCATCAGTTTGCCTTATACCATGCCAGCCAAGTGGAACATCAAACGTACACGCGTCGTTATCCTGGGTACAGTGAGCAAAAGATCCAGTTTGTTGATTCGTGCACACGACTGTCGATCAAGCTACTGTAAATCATTGGCAATATCAGCTGATTGATTGGTTGCTTTTGAATTAGACTCATTGATTGGTCCAGCAAGAATGCACGCGAAACACGCATTTGTTCAGCCAGGTAAAGCACTTCATTCTCTATATTTGTTCATTATAGTGATCAGTGCATGTGCGATCGTCACGAACATACCGGAGATGTTGATGTTTGAAGCGACACAGACAACGCTGCCGCTGTCGACGGGGCAAGCTAGTAGGAATGCAACCATGTGCCGATTGCAGCCACGGTGTTGGCTGCAGCATCTCGGCGGCGTTGATGTGCTCGTCAGCGCTGAGAAATATTTTCGCTCGTTCGCGTTTCACCTAATTCCCTCCGTTCTGCTCGTCTGCGCAACAAAGGCGCTTTACTCCAGAGTTCACCGCTCTGATATTAACAGACGTCAAAGTGGCGGTGGTCCGGAGACTGACGATCCACTGATGGTTGCACCAGTATCAGCAGTGCGTTTTTTGCTGTTTCTTTTGTATCATGTATAAAGTTGACCACTTCTAGCACTTTTAGCACTTCTAGCCTTCTAGTTCTTACGACGCTTTACGCTTGAGACGTCTCTTACATGTGGTACAAAGGGCAGTCAGCGGTTGTGACATCGGCTTAAACTTAGACTTTTTAAAATGTGTAACCTTGTAATCCTGTAATCTCTAAGCATCTAGCCCAAGTCCCTGTGCTCTGCCTTCCGATTGCTAGTCGCTAGCCGCTAGCTTCTAGCGCTTAGACTCTTACGGATGTAAAAGACGTTGTTTCAGGTGATAGACGTCTCTTACGCTTGCAAGAGACGTCCCTTTTGCTTGTACAAAGGGCCGGTCAACAACGGTTGAAGCCTCGGCTTGAACTTAGACTTTTAACTTGTAGCCTCTAAGCATCTTGCACAAGCCTCTTGCACAAGATTCTGCCTTCCGGTTCAACCAACACGACGGCTCTTACGGCTGTTTGAACATTGGTCACCTTGCCATCCATGCAGCGTCCCAAACGGTGACTGATTTCCTCCGCGGCTGCTCGTCTCACCGCATGCTCTGCATTGAGCGCACATATCATGCATTGTATTTATACTTTGATGTCAGACTGCGCCCACGCGCTCATCGAGTGTCGCCAGCGGTGGCTGCAGTAGACGTCTGAAATCCAGCACTCGCATGCTGGTGGCAGTGATTTTTATATTTGTCCTCATGGAAGTTCCCGTTTCGGTGTTTTTCATTCTACACGTGATCATGGTGCGTGCGAAATTTCCGTCTACTAACCCGCTTCACGTCATCATGAACAAGATACTTGTGTTCAGGTACTCGAAATTACTTTTTGTGTATGACCTATTTTTTTAAACGTGTCCCACTGAAATGACGACATGTGCCGCCAAACATGCGCTTGCCGTTCACAGCAAACCAGACTTTCCGTTTAGCCGAATGGTGAATGTCGAATCAGTCACACCAAACTGACATTTTAGTGCCTGTACTTTGACAAACTGGCGTTTTTAAAACGAATGACGTCATTTTAGTTCGGACACGTTTGAATAAATCCACAATACATACATTGTATGTGGTAAAATTGTTCATCTGATATTTAAAAGCATTACATATCAGTTTGATACGTAAAACAGCGACTCTTTTCAGAAACGTGCTGATTATAGCAGTTTATCCGTTGAATTTCGCAATCTACTGCGGAATGAGTGGGCAGTTCCGCGCATATCTGGCGGAATTGTGCCGTCGACTTTTATGCTTCGGTTGCACCATATCAACACGTTCACCCGCCGCAGTCCGCAAAACATCCAAACCACTATTGGCATCACCAGTTCCAAAATCACAGTTGATGACGAACAATCGAAATCGCAACACAGCACCAGATGAGGATGCTTTTCAGAAGGACCCGAAAATAAATGCTACTGCGTTCAACTGTGTGCGCGAAACAGATGACACACTGCATGCCGACGAATGTCTACCGGTGCAAACCATAGCGCTTAGGGATTATCGCTGTGATACGATTTGTGAATTGAGCGAGCGTGACGTTGTTGTTGGTTGAATGGTAGCCGCCGTTGCAAAACGGTTGCTAAAGACCTGGCACATTTATGTGCCAGCGAAAATAAGTGACCTCCTTCTCTGCATGTTGTCCAGTCTCTCATAGTAATCACTCATTATTGTTTTATTACGTGCAAGGGAATTAGCCAAACTACAGTACAATTACCTCTAATAAACCCCCATGGGGGTTTATTTCTTCAGCGACTTCTGGGGGTGGGGGTTTATTTTTTTGGGGGGGGGTTTAATTTGAAAACCATTTTTAGGGGTGAGCAAAATGGCAAAAATACCTTCCATGGCAGGAAGGAAGTCGCAGAAACTTCTACTCTACATAGAAATTTCCTTTTACAACAGCCTTTTGTAATGAAATTACTATTAACTCATCCATTTGGGGCCTTTGGTAGCACAATTTCATCATTTTCACTGCAACCAGCCACTGAATTCGCTGGGTATGTGTTTCAAACAGGTTTCCAATAATCCCCCATGGGGGATTATTTTGGGGGGGGGATTATTTGGAAACTTGTCGAGGGGGTGGGGGTTTATTTTGGGGGGGGGGTTAATAGAGGTAATACGGTAACATGAATGTCCAAGTTCAATCAATTTCAACTACTCTGCACTTGACCAACAAAGTAGGTATATTCATATCAGGCGTCATATCGCCATGTGTGTTTAAAAAAAATTAATAATCTACGCGTTGCCGTAACACCAATACAGTACATGCATGTGACAATAACGTTATCTTGTTTATGTTTGCAAGTACATAT